>DWON01002889.1:0-19373 GCA_018251015.1 Phocides pigmalion okeechobee
TCCTCAGGAGTAGCAACGCATCTATGTTCGAGCTCAGATAGGATTTCAGTCGTGTTTGTGGTTGTACGTGGATGTCTATGGGACTATGCAACAACTTAACATCAGGTGATTTGCATACTCGTTTGCTACTCTTCTCACATAAAAAGTAAACAACATAATATGTATATAAAATATTTTTGATTTTAAATGAATCAAAACAAACACTTAATAGTTTATATACTTATTACTGAGAGTATTGACAAAGTTTACACGCGGGCGGAACCCTCATTAATAAGTACTATCAAAACTACGAACAACAGTAAGTTTCTTGCATCGTAACGCTTACACCTAGTTTTCTTGTAACGTAATTAACATCCAAAGTTGTGAATATCGCTTTGGGAACAGACACCTTGCTCGAATGCAGTGAACCGAAAATTTTATGAACAAACATCTCATATGATAAATAACATGCGCCACCGTCGGCGAATAAAGCTGAAAATCAACATTAAGTTGTTGTTAAAAATGCTTTGCAACAATCCGCCACCACAATGTATAATGGTATATATTTCAAAGCATGTACTATGCCCACCCTTCCTCCCGGTTAGGAAAATCAATATGTCTGTCAAACACTTACAGATTACTTATTATGTTACTGGCTTCGTCACCTACTTCAATTGAGTACTATTAACGCCATTTGTAAAAACTTAAACAACTACGGTTTACTTTTATTTTATTTCCATTACTAAGCATGGCTCTCCTCTCAGAATGATAAAAACATGGCGCGCATAATCTACTATCCTGACCAAATGCTGATTGATGGACGTCACTTTGATAATTTATGATTTAAGAACACTATAGTATCAATTTTAAGTAGCTTTCAGTCACTGTTGTTCGTAACACCATACCGTTTTTTTTACTAATACAATTGTTTTACATAATATATTTTTTTATTATTTAAACAATCATCTAATCTATCTTATATAATATCTACCAATTTAATAATCAAATACCATAGCTTTTCTCTTAATAAGTAGTGGTAGGTACGGTTGGTTATTTATATGTTTGTCAGCGGTTCCATTGTACTGGCGACCCAGTCTTTAACAAATTGCAATTAATTTAGTAAAGGCGAATAGACCCCTGTCCTAACCAAATAAGGGGATGACACAGCAAACACTTGATATAAATGTATCTAACTCGCTATATTGTCGGAAATTTTCGTATTATTTATCATACAATATTAAACAACAAACAACGGCACTTTCTACCTACCTATGATATAGTATAGATTAGTTACGTACGTAGTAGTTACGTACTTTACAAACCATCCATAAGATGTTATTAGTCATTAGTTAGAGAAAGGCCTAGGCTATTATAGGTAAGATACTTTGCGTCTTATTAGGAAAGTTTGTATCTAAGAATCAATTCTAACAGCTTAGCGTTATAATATTAAGATTATTATAAGAGTAAATCTTATATGATTGTTATAAGGATAAAATAAATCTATAATAATTTTCTATTGTACAAATTTCCACCTATTGTTAAGTGTCATTTGCCTGCTATAAATCCTAAAGTAGGATAGTCTTCCGAAAATCTTATAAGTATAATCGAGAAAATCCCACGAAAGGTTAGGGAAAAAACTATGAGAAGTGAGAGAAACTGTCAGTCGTTTCCCGTCATATATCTTCTTGTCCTCGGAAATCGCAACATCTGCTCATCTGCTATACGCGCGTTAGTGGTGAACATGTGTGGGACATTTCGCGTTTGATCACGTCTTGTTATAATGAAATTTGTATTTTGACCGTGCAATATTATAGTCCTGATACATCAATACTTTAAAATGTAGCGTTTGGTATTTAACTTTCACAACACAAAGCACAGATTTAATCAGAGCAGAGATCTGACACGAGTACGTCAACGTGTGTGAAAAGGTTGCTGAATTCAATTTACCGACTTTGACATCAGAATAAATAAAATCATTGCATTGGTACGGCTAAGTTATTTCTAAGAATTTTTAAAGTTTATGAAGGCGCAACCACTCAGTTTATAATTACGTCCCTTATTTTAGAGCAACGGCAAAATTTGAATTATACCGCGTACTAAGTGAAACACAGGTCTAACTTCTAATACGTAAAATAGATAAATCGCATCTACATCCTATGTACATCTGTACCCTATAGTATGGATCTTTTGCTAAACTTCTTTTTACCCATTTATATCCACGTTAAGCCAAACTCACAAGTTTACTCTTGCATAAAGAAGTGTCAAACCCTTGATTGAATTGATAAACGTGTTTGATACATCCAGATTTGTTTTCAATAAATATAAAGATCTTTATCAAGTATTGATGTAGATATAGATATACATATTTAAACAAATGATTAATGATGTATGTAATTCTTATTAATTGACGATAGGTTAAAGTAAATGACAACAGTTAAAATCTAGGTCACAGTTATAAATAAATTGTACGTTACAACAGAACCGAAGTTCTTATTGCTAATGTTCTCAACAGACAAAAAGTATAATAGCTTAGATAAGTTGTACGTTTCCTCATGATGATTCTAGTCATTATCTTGTCACGGATCCCTTGTTATTCTCCTTGAGACTTATAACTCTGATTCGAGCGTAGTTATTCAACAACTTTTGTCTTGATAAATATAGAACTTGTTTGTCATGGTGTTATTTTAACTTAAGTTTATGTCGAGGGTTATTTGTGTTACTTTCGTAGGTACATGTGTAGGGACTTGCTATAAATTTAAACAACTATATTTAAACTCCCCTGTTTCCGTTTAAAGCTTTTTTAAATGGATCCAAATAAACTTCAAAGGCAAATATAAATTTATTTAACAGTACACTAACACAAACGCCATGAATTAATTTGTAGATTTATAGATGCTAAACCAATAAGCTGATGGAGTACTTAGCGCTTTCAATTTACATATAATTGGGCAATGACGCGATATGTTACTACATAAATACTAAACTATTTACTAGGATTTTTAATGATAATTGTATACATTCCTAGAAAATTTCATTACAGTAACAATACACTAAGTTAATATTTTAAAATGTATATGTTATATTAAACAGAGCTTTGTTTTAAAGAGCTCTATTTTCTATAGAAGAATTTTAATAAGTAGATATACCTATTATAAAAATATAATTTATTAAATAATAAAGAATATTATCTTTATATCATTTTTAATTTTAATGTTATATCCTTGTATAGTAGCATTTTCTGACTAACGGATGCAGATTCCTAGGATTTATAAAAAAAATGCCCAGAGTCCTATTTTCTATGTAGGATGAAGTATTATGAAGGGTAGAACGACTCAGCACACCTAAACAAGTATAGGGGTGAAAACTTTGTAAAATCAACGCTTGGTGATAGTCCCTGGGGTAAGAAAAGGGGTCATGTGACCGGCTAATGACCTGACCTCTTATGTCTCCCCAGACCCTTGAGAACTTACTCTATCTATAATGGGTGCTTGTTATGGATTTTATTACAATAGAGTAAATGATGAACGGTCTACAGCTTTGCGATCGTGCGATCGAAAAAGAGAAACAACCAGATCAGCACTCGATCAAAGTTCTTATCAGTACGCTATTTATTAAACCTTGTCAAAGTACAATGAACAGTTTATATCTTTCGACGGAAGGCTGTTTAACCAACCCTTTATAGTCAGAAAAAAATGTCAATTCTGTTTGACAAATTGAAAAAAAATGTTTGTTCTTTTATATACCAATTATTAGCATAAGTTTTTGTATTTTCACTTTTCCTTCTACAAAGATATATTTTCATACAAGCTTCTACCTATGTAGCGTTAAACTATTCTATTATAGCGCAACACTATGTACATTTAATAATGTTTAAATGAATTAGATGCATACTATTACTTTTATTCCTACTTTAAAACAGATTTTATTTAGAATTAACTTTTGTATTGAGGCTAGATTTTTCTAGTATTTCCAATCGCGGTAAGGGTTTTTTATACGTGCATATATTTGTTCTAACAAATAAGTAGGTCACATATACTCGACCTAATTAAAATGTGTGCATAATGTAAGCCGTATTGCATCATTCATCGTCGATATAATAAAAGGAAAGGTGAGTATTTAATCAGACATGTACAAGAATATTAAAAATATTGTATCAGTCTGTGTAAGGATTTCAAAATAATTTGTTATATTTGGCACGATAGAAAATAAAAAGGCAAATTAATAATAACAAATGTATAAAATCCGACTATACTTTTAAGTGTTAAATGTAGGTAATTTTTTTTTTCTAATTTGTATCAAAATGTGTATCCATTTTTTTATGACATGAGCAGGAAACGAGCATGCAAACTACCTCATGTTAACTAATCGCAGCCCATAAATATCCACATACAAACACAAACACAACTGAGAGCCTGGCTGAGCTCGAACGTAGATACTATAGATACTCCTGAGGACTAAGACGGTCGCCTCGCTTTAAAGTGTAGCCGGCAACCGCACCTCTCTAATCAAAACACAAATAATGCTTTACGGCGGATTATGAGGGCGTTTACTAGCTTTTATTTGATATTCATGTTGGTATAGTTACGAAATAGTTCGTTGTTTTTATAAAATGTTCGTTCCCACAGTTAAGCAGACAAACGATGCTTAATGTATTAAATCCAATAAGCCGTTTAGACTACGGAATGTGCCAAGGATATAGAAATACATACGCTCGAAAAACCCTACCCTCATTTTGCAGTAAGTTTTATTTTTATGACTGTATATCAGATTGTATTCACGGAGGTTTGACACGAGAGAAAAAATAATTTATACCGGGTTTAGTTACTTACTATATAAATCCAAAAATCAATACAGTTCCTTTAGCACAGCGTGTGTTAATTTGTAATCAAATACAATATATACATGACAATTGTAGATAATATAGATAGATAATATAATCTCCTAAGCGCAGTAAACAGCAATAGCCATCAAACGATCACACGCTGTATTGCATACTACTAAAGTACTAATAACATAAACACATAACATTCGGAAATTGATTTCAACGTAGCGGACATCAAAGCGTTGTATCGCCCAATGGTTTCCATCAAACATTTCGTCAATTTAAGTCAGCAGTAACGTTTCACGTTTATATTGAGGTGTGAAAATATTAGGCAATCTATGGATTATCCTAACAATCTTGTGTTGAATGAGGCTATTTCAGTATTAAGAAAATACGTTGTTGTGGTATATTAGCTGCGATAGCTCCTAATGTTCTTTTAATCGTGCTTGTATATAATAGCGATGAATAAGGTATCGGAGTATAATAAATGTCCAGACAAAAGGAGCATAGGTCACTCCGTGTCAAGGTGGACTGGTGGGATGTAGAAATCGACGGGTAACTGTTGGATACAGAATACATACACTGGTTGGGCTGGTGCCAATTAGGGAAGACTTTTGTCATGCAGTGTATTCGAAATGGCTGACGTTTTTTGGGAAATTATATGACATTTAATCATCCTAAATCCAGACAGTCTGAAAATTTTACATTATAGAAATATTGTCTCAGGTCGAAACGTTTCATAAAAAAATCCATCTTTTTAAAAGTTACAAAAGTCCGGTATATTTATTAGTAACAATATTGCTTGATGATCGGGCATCGCGTAGGAAATATTTGAAACTTTATTACTTTAATGAATCTGAAGATTTTGGGAAGTCCTATGAATTTCTTCATCGAAAAGTTAATGGCAATATCGACAAGATCACAGCAATGCGTTGGCAAAGTTAAAAATATCCAATGTTTACATGTGACATGAAATACGAAAAATCTTTTCCCTGTACCTTATTTAAATAAACGATATGACGTAACGGAGTTTTTCACAGTCCTCAGTTACTAACAGAGGCAGTCCCCAAACATTCCGCAGCCAACGGTTAGCAAAGTGCGTTCACGGCCTACGAAACACGTTTGAAAAGACTGGCCGCAGATTATTTATCGATCCTTTCAGCATAAAATGTATACAAATGGGACAAGGGCAGCCCACGCTATAAAAGTTTTAGAGGTAAACCAACTTTCCTTTTGTTATTTTATAGGAAAACCATTGGTACACTTCCGTAAAGGTTTGGAAAATGCCACGCAAAAGTACAAACTGACATAAAATGGTATGTGCGTATAAAACTACATTACCATTTATATGATACAGTAATAGTATTAAGTTTTTTTTTTTTAACTTACAAGCATTTTTATTAAAAAATTAAGAATGGATCTTATCTTTTAAGGTCTAAGAAAATATAGACAAACATGTTTATACATACTTTACTATACGAACAAAAATTTTATGTGAGTTAAATGTCACAGCTCAGCCAGCGTAATAATCATTGATTATGATATTGATCTCAACATGTAATAAATGGATCCGAAAAATAAATGAATTTGTAATTGGAATGAAAATACTCGTATATGAAACACTTAAATGTCACAAAAGCGTCATTAAACGACAAATAACAAACAACGAGTACATTAACGAGCATAATGCACTCGGGGTAATATTTTGCACTTATCCTTTTAATCTACGCTCAATTGAAACTGTAATTTCACGTAATCCCGGTTGGCGGTCGCACGGTTTCATTTCGCTCAGCATCCGAGCGATTGCCCATCCAGTTGATTAATGTGAAGTGTTTGTCGAGCCGGCTAACTTGTTGCGAAGGACGAGCCATTGTCTACATTCACGGTACTTCCAAACATAAAACGACTTCACGAACAGGCATCTAAAATAGATGGCGCCCAACAGTGACAAATAGTGCTTCGTCGTTCACTCACTGAAACGTCTTTTTTCGGGCTACGTGTTCGGTTACAAGGAATGGGGAAAACCTAACGACTTGGAATATTCGTTATATCAAGAATACTAGTATTCACGTTATCATCATTCCTTCAACAATTTTTAAGGTCTATATATTGTAAAAAATCATTCGTTATTTGTTCATGACTATGATTACCACATAATGTTAATATATGAGTTAATATAGGAAGTAAAATTTGTATATTTATACTATTTTTGAGATAGCCAAACTCTGTAATCAAATGTTTATTTTAGTTAGAAATAAGCTATTCGTTTTAACTTTTAAGGGAATCAGGCCGCGTTCAGTTGATCATGCGTGATTGTGCGTGAAGCTTCTAAACCTGAATCAAAGTGTTGTCAAGATGTTGTCACATTCTTCAAAGATACAAAGAAATATAGAGAAATATGTATAAAATTTAAGAAATGTGTCCTTTTCAAAAATATGCACCTACTTTATTTATATATAATATCAGCACCATATACTTATGTAGTATGGTAACAGCATTATGTACATTACCGTAATTACTGTCCTATGTTATTGTCCAAAATTATGATGAGTGGAGAATTGCACCGCAAATAAAATTTTGTAAATATTCCATTTGTCAGATGTATACTATTATACCTTGTCTAAAGAAGCCCAATATTGTACATAATTACTTCCCATGTTATATAATACCGGCTCTATATACATTTTCGTTAACTCATACTTGTATAAATTCGATATAATGAAATAAGAAATGAAATAAAGTTATAATTCTTGCGTCAAAGCTGTTATTCAAATTTAGGTTAGGTACAGGTTGATTGATATTCATAGAAATTAGAATTCAAGAATAAGTTACTAAGAATTGGTACAAATTTTCAATAGAAAAGTTTCGAGTAAATAAGTTCATTGATATTCATTAAAATTGTTCTTAAACGCATGCATATATGAATAATGTATTGCAAAATTATATCATAAAGAAAATGAGGGGACTGCATCATCTCGGATGCAAAGAGGCGGGAAAACCGGAATATTTTATGTTGTCTGTGGTGTAAAATATACAGACGGGCGGTTGTGACGTCCGTTCCAAACAAGTAAAATAATTCGTATAAATTGTAGTGTGTTTTCGAAATTGTAAAAATAGTTCAATTTTATTTATTATTGTTCATTTTATTCTATTCTACATGAAATGCGTTTTGTATGAAAGAAGTTAATGATAAATTATTAAATAATGTGCATATAAATCATAGAAATACAAGAATTTCGCGTTCAAAGATAATAATAACAAAATAATCCAATATTTTAAGTGTCTATTACATGTAATAGTTAATATAATATAGGCATAAATAAAAGTAACACAGTTTGATATAAACAAGTAAATTAATTAAGAGACAAAATGCTGTAACTGTAGTACCACCTCTAATTCCAACAATGTTTGGAATTTGGAAGCAGAACATGTGTTAGCAAAAGTACTTCCGCGTCGCAAACTTTTTGCTTAATTAGGTAGTCTATGATACTGTCACGGAGTACATTTGTAGGGATGGCTCGGCGTAATTTCGTAGCGTTCTAACGCGCCAGTGTGCGTCCCTCGGGACCTCGCAAGGGTCGCTGATGTAGGTGAGATTAGATGCAAACGATGCCCCACCGCTGATGGCTCATTTACCTCTTGAATAACGCATTGATATTATGCCTCCAGCGCTCCACTTCACCTTTGATACCGCTTAATAAAACGTCTTTGAAAGCATAGCTACAAAATTCTTATTCATTTCATTTTTCGTTTCACGTTGCTTGGTGTTCCAATTTGCTACGCTATGCCCGTATTTTTAATGTGCTCTTTGTTTTTTTATTCACCTTCGGCGTTCGTATATTTAACTTGTAAAGGTTGGATGATATCACGAACACTCGTGAACTTAAAAGATTTTTTACCTTATGCATCCAAATAAAATTTTATCTTCCTATAACCTAAAAAGCAACCGACACAACAAACAACTAACTCAACTTCAATTTAACAACACGAATGGTATTTAAGCAAATTCAGTCACAAAAACGACAAGGGAGAGGAACATACAATGGATTACGTTGAAGCTAAAAATAGATTTCCTTCTTATCTTAATGTACAGATTCAGTGCTATGGAAAATAGCACTAACAATGCTGTCGCTGCCGGCGGAATTGAGCCAGACTCAATAGTATTCGGTGGACAATGCAACCAATTGAGTAAATTGGCAAAAGAACTTAAGAATTATATCAGCGTACAACTTGTTCATGTTTTTCTCATCTGAAAACCTTTGTATTAAAAAAATACCTTTTAGATTACATAATTTACGTACAGTTGTAATGACTGAATTATTAAAAAAATACACTTAAATTTAATAATCACGTAAAATTGTATACAGGATTTTTGACTATTATTACGCCAAGTCCAAAAATATTAAGGGGCTGAGAGATTTAAGTCATTAAACAATAATTACTTAATTTACTGGTATCGTTTCAGTAATAGTTGATTAGTGTAGTCGAAAATCATATCTTTACAACCGAAATACGAAAATGCTTCACGGGGGACTATTAGGGCGGCGGTGGTACCGCCCCGGAAAAACTGATTTACCAATTGTCATTTTTTTATTGACGTCGCGGAAGACGTCATGAGAATGTCAGGGGTGGGAATTGGTGTGTATTACATACATCGATAGAACATAAAGAAGATACCACAAGAAAGGTACTGGTGCCTATGGAGCTCCAAAAGAGTTCCTCTAAGCCCGTGGGATCGTCCAGAGAGTTTTAATGAGTGAGAGCGTCATATAACCCTATCTTACCCTGAAGATATTAGATATGTTTGAAAGATTACTCGACATAAATAAAACCGTTTAAAAACAAGGTACACTGATATTCATGATATGAACGATACAGTCTGAATATTATCTGTAATTACAACGTTAAAATATCTTACAGAACAACGATCTTTTATAACTGAAAGAAGAAATTAATTTACAAGGCACACAATGTAATATTGTTCATGATACGCAGAGATATTTTTAACTTACATAAAATAACATATTCTACATACTCGTACAAAAACAACAGAAATGGGTACGTAGGTAGGTAATATGTACACAGATAAGGACGCCTGCACACTGGTTTTGTCCTATATGTGTAAGTATCACTATATGAAAATGTCGGTACATTATTTGCAAAATCTCAATAATTTCATTCAAAATCCGTTAAATTTAAGAAGCCTTATGTGGATACATCTTAAATTCTAATGATGCTGGTTACTCTTACAAGGGAAGCTATCATCTTAGTCCTCATTAGTCGCTACACATTCACATATGACCTAAGATAAAATTTCGATGTTGTTTATTTTTAAATTTGGATGTCCATGGGCGGTGGCGACCAACATTTCCTAAAGTAAAAAAATTCTATGTAGTTAAAATTTAATTCACTAGTTTCTCATTCATCACAATATTTTCGGAGTAGAAAATAGCATGTGTGTCATCGCCGTAATGTGTATGGTCATTTTGTACCTGCGCGCCTCCAGCAATGAGTCAACGGCCTCATCCACACATCGGCCGCGGGGCATTCAATTTCATTTATTATTCCATTGCGTGTACTTTACAATTATGTCACGGAATGTTGAACAGATTGTTACAGTTATTATCATGGCCGGTGCTTGCTGGCATTTTAGATATTAAAAACGTTGGCAATTATTTAGTTTACCAAAAGTTAATTTAATTATTTCGGCGTGTTTCGTCGGTCACGAGTTGCGGACAATTAATTCATATATTCTTGCGGTATTTAGTTCGACCGTACATATTTTTCAAATGTCATATATAAGTTTGACACTAAATTTAATTTACTGAAAATATTTACAAATGTAAATTTCTATTTAAAGCAAAATTACTTTAGTTTATTACTTAAACAAGTTTTTGTACATAAAATATATAAGTACAAATAAATAATGTATAATATATTTTGTCAACCATGAAAATATACACATATGTACATATAGTTAGATAAATAGTTACGTCCAGACAAATACACACTGACATACACACACAATTTTGTTTACTTTCAAAGTGCAAGTCTGACTCACATTTTTATTTTTTTTTAGTATTTTTATCTTTTTCCAATTATAAAAATGTCTTATAATTGTTGGTAATATATTGTTTTAAGGAAGGAAAAATCTGATGAAAACAATTTTTTTTTGGAACCGTTAGTTTGTGTACTGAATGGAATATAACATACTCAACTTGGTGATTTAAAAGAAAAAAAAATGATTTTTTTTTGTATATGTGGAAAGAAGAACAATGCTCAAATTTATTACAGTATATAGTGTAAATCAATCAATTTGGAATGGTTTCAGTTATGTTACAGCCTGTGACAGGTTGAATGTACATAGACTTCTAATACAACGCAAGAAGCTCTGATATTTCGATTAGCCACACTGTACCATTTCGCACAAATCAAGTCAAATTCGCTCTTGGCCATGATGGACTATAGCTGGGCCATTCTATGAGAAGACCACTGCCCAACCATGGAGAGAGTAATGATTGATAGTGATGACGATATTTCCGGTAAGCACATAATAACCCTAATTTTTAAAATTGGTGATCCAGGGACATAACGTAAACCTTACGGTAAAGGAGACAAAACGCATCAAATGAGACACAGTTTTCTTACTCTACGTAGAATTTAAGTAAAACTACTTACATTGCAACACGTACGCCGCGAGCTCCGCCGCCAAGTCGAAGCCGACAGGCAATCGGCCGCGCAACACGTCTTGCTTCAGCTGGAGAAATAGTTGATACCTGTACGTAATAGTAAATATAATATTGATTAGTACTTTTGTACTTGCACAGGTCATTGACTCATCGGCTATCATGTTAAGGGACTTACATCATATAGTGGAGGAAATCAGATACCAGCTGGAAAATATTCTTAAAAAATTACATTCTTATAAGTAAGTATGTTTTAAGTATAAGACTATAAAATGCAGGCTAATCGTTCAAGCGTTGTTAATTTGAAACAGAAACGGCAGAAATGTTTACGTTTGCATCACTTAATAAAGTCACAGCTACGTTTGAACTCGTTTCCAAAATAGTACCTTAATAAACTTTGACGAATTTATCGTAAAGTCAGTTGTATTGATCAATACTTATTTTACTTTTGGTTAAGTCTAAGAATCGATAAAAAGTTTACATAAAAAAGTGAATTTAAAAATAAGACCGTTTACATAAATAATATTGAAGTGAGGAATGTTCCCACTGTATGTATATATTATATATTCTTTTTATTATATTAAGTAGACACAAGCCATATTGAAGGTTGTGTTATATAAAAATATAAAAATAGGTGCAAGATTACACTGTAAAAAAATCGTTAAAGCTTTACGAACACAGTTCCGAGAAGATACATTTCTTTAAAACAGAGGGAATAATTTATGAAGCAGAGAAGTTTTTTATTTAATTTTTTCCTCAGCCGACAGAGTAAGTTTTGTACAGCCGTTGTGAAAAATATAGCCTGTAAAAGGAAATTAAATATTAAAATACCATCACAGCTAAGATTTTAAGTATTAAACTGCCTCTTACCTAAGGGAAAGTTCCCCTCGGCGTAGCTTTCGTAACGGTGATAAGAAGGGCCTGCGCGGGGAACCGTGTCAACACCGTAATAACATTTTTTTTATAAAACAGGAATTCCTCTGTACTAGTATCCCCAAGGATGCAGAACATAAAAGTTTTAGAATTTTTCCTTGAATAACTACACCGACCTTTGTTCCAGAGCTGAGAGTAGGTTCTTACGCTTCCTTTATAGCGTGTTTTTTATTTTATTACAATCTATCGCGTCCGTTCTTTCTTGTCTGTGTCTCGTCTTAATTCTAGCAATTTTTATAAAGATAACTCATGTTTTTACTGTTGTCAAGTATAATAATACATTTAATAAAAGAAATAGTGAACGTCGACTAATATTCCAATCCTGTTTAATAAGAAACGGCTTTTTGTGCGATTGTAAAAATAAAATTGAATATCTTTCAAATGTTTTGAAAAAAATTGTATGAACAATATTGATACGTGGGTAAAATTTAGTAAACATATACCAAATTTAATAAGCAATACTAATAATAATTATAATCAACATTATAGTTTCATGATATTATGGCAATTAAACGGATGACGTCCATCTGTTATTACAGATTTAACATTACATTTTCAGACAGCTATAGTGTATATTTACCACGTAGCCGAGGTAGTTCAGAATGAAAAAAAAGAACATAAAGTGTAGGTTGGTTGGTACACTTTACGTTTTCTTATAACATTTTCCTTCACAATTTTGAATGACATGACTTCAAAAAAGGTCACTGGGCTTTCATTACCCTTATAAACTCGGATAAACGCGTATAGCTCCACATCTTGTGTAGATCGTAAACGATCGACAAAGATAAGCAAAAAAGCAAACAAGAAATAGGGTCGGAGATTGGATGGGTGACCGTTACTGGCAAACATTTAATTTTTTTAAGTGAGAAGAGTAGCAAACGAGCATGCCAACCACCTGATGTTAAATAGTCTCAGCCCATAGACATGTTCCATTTCAAAAACGACTGAAATCGGATCTGAGCTCGAACGTAGATACGTTCGTTGGTCCTGAGGACTAAGGTGGTCGTCTCGTTTCAAGGTGTAGCCGGCAACCACATTTCTCCAACCGAAACACAAATAATGCTTTACAACGGATGAGGGCGGCGGTGGTACTTCCCCGGTCGAATTATAGTTCTCCCACCTTCAAAATGCGATTTTCCATACTTTTTGAGAGCACGTTAATTTGTTGTTTTAACTTTGTTGGAGGTCATTCTACGGATGGGCTAGCTACTCACCCTTATTTCTACAAAAATACATTGATATAACGTGGTGGAGTATGCTTTGGGCTTCGTCATTTCAGGAAGGGAACCGTAACGAACAGTGAGACAAAATAAGTGTTACTGTCATAAACTTGATAAGACTTGACCCGAATACAGTATTTCGTTACAAATGATCTTGGCTTGCAATAACTAAATTATATCAGTTGGGTTGCATATTCGTTTTCTAAAACCCGTTTGTCTAAACAATAAACATAAAGCGCGTGATATAAGTTAGTGATAGAAATATCAGAAGTTGTAGCATTCTAACTACCGTCATGTCTACTTTTACTCTAAAATAACAGTACTCGCATTGATATACTCGTATTTGCAAGGAACTAGCTGCGCTATTCTAACAGGGAGATACAATCGCCACGCCCATTTCTAACATGTTGTAGCAATTGTTAGGTTTCAATAGACAAGTGTGGTTGCTTGCTCACTTAGATATGACGTGTCCACATAGATTTCAAGAAAGGTAACGCATGTTTGGTCAACTTTAGGCGCTTTTCTTCTCTGGAGTTTACAACTTTCGTTAGTTACAGATGGGTAGCAATGACTACTTACGACTATGTGGACTGTGTTCTCGTTTGTAACTTACATGTTTTAGGTAAAACATAATTGTCTACCTATTATTATTTATTAGTATATTGAATAAATGCCAGTATATTAAATTTGTTAAACAAAACGAGAATCTTAGTTTCATGACACATTTTATACTCTTACTAAATCGACAACATGTATCAGTTAGCTAGATCTAGTGTGCGAATCATGCATATATGAATAGGTAATTGAAGCGTAACAAATATGTCAAGTACTTCATCTCTACATACGCCAGTTAGAAATCGTGTGTACCTATACGCTTTTATTCCACTAAGATGAATACAAGTGAAAAAACCTACTTTTGTGAGTGGTCCAAGGACTAATTTACGTGGAGAAACCTATTCCCTGAAAGGTGAATCCAATTAAAATTGTTTATGGTATGAAAAAATCTGCTACTGTTTTCATTCGTGCATTGCTGAGTCGAGTGCTCTAATGCCGGTCCTTGGTCCATTCATTAATTTTATCACAGCCACGTCTGTTTACGAGCTCACCGGCTTTACTGCGAATGCACTACATCTTTATTTTACCCCCTACCTCACTTCATGTCGTGGACATCAAATTTTAACGCTCCGTCATAAAACTAAGTGGGATGATTCAAAAAGGCAGCCAACGGCTGTCCTTACTCTTGCGAATTAGAATTAAGATTTTAGTACCTTTTTCATACTGTTCATTATACGATATTTTATAAAACTCTTTTCAAATAAAAAATCGTCATAACATTTTTATGTACGCAATGAAGGTAGCGTGAACTTGGATGGCCATTCAGGTACAACGAAATATGTTACGTCACACACCAATGGGAACATTCCTAACTTCGGTATGAAACATAGTACTGAATTATTAGAGCCAGGTTATGTTATTTATATTACCATATACAATCAATTACATATAATTAAATTCTTGATTTAATATAACGAAACGATTAGCAATTTCTTAGAAACTTTGGAATTCATGTTATTTTACAATTAAATACTTTGAAGTTAATACCTATATATTAAAGGTTAACTTTAATAAGGATCCGTAACTTAAAAAATTGGCTTCGTCTCGTCAAAGGGGAAATCCTTTGTGATAGAGAATAGGATTGTACCCAAGTTTCTCTACGCTCAAGGCTAAGTCCGGAACAAGATCTTGCAACGTTAGTCGACTCTATATTTATGCACTGTATTATAGGTGGAAGGCTACATTGTTATCTCACATTTTCTACACGATACATATATATTTAAATTTCGAATAATTAAACTATAGAAATAACTTAATACGGGTGTATCACGAATTCTCCGCAATACATTTTTGAGCTAATCGCCTATTCCTAATGATTAATATATTTTCTTTTCAACCTTTTTAATATATAACAAATGTCTAAGTCTGTAAACCTTGGAAAAAATAATGCTAATTTACAATAACATAGAACAAATAAACAATTATTGAAATTATAGTCTGTTTGTTGGTACATCACACGGAAGGAATAGAGTGGAAAAATTTATTTTGAAGTATTTAAACTTAGCCAAAGATAACATATACTATGTGTTACTAAATATTTCTAGATCAACATGCTTGTTGAGCACACATATATGTAAATTCTGTCCTTCAGTTATTATATTCCGTTCATTTACGTTGATGTTAACGCGGGTACAATTAGTATATGAATAATACATTGTTCTCCAACTATTTATAAGAAAAATCTGCTAGCATAACTGTAAACCATTTTAGTTAAATGAATTAACTGGTGAGTGATAATTACCTGTGAATGATGAATTTGTGTCACTTTATAATGGACACATTACTGTGTCCATATTGTCCTTTCATATAATCGAATGATAATATTAAAGGAACAGGGGTCCCATTCCGTCGTGTAGCAAACATCCTCCAGCGAATGGCGCTGACTCGGCACTTGATGCCGATAGCCTCGCATGTAACAACAGATGTGTTTTATTGCCACTCCCACCACTTCCGACCCTTCTACTCGCATTATTCGTATTATTAAGCCAGCATTCGCCGTCTTCTCTCCGTTATCAAACCCGGAGGTAATTCCGTGGAGTGTGCAGGTATGCCCCATAGGCATAAATAATTTCCCTTTATTTGCTTTTCACGTGTACACTCAGCAAGGAAAATATTAACATACCGAATGTCGGTGTGAGGGAAATAAAAGAAATAGTATAAGAGCGTGAGCTGCCAAAAATATTGCGCTATTTTGTTGCATGCCAAGTACAACACATATATTTCGATACATTTAACTATTTAAGAAATTAGTAGCATTACAGAATTACATTAATTGGTAATAAACATTTTATAGTATAAAACGATAGGTATGCTCAATTCAAAGCGATATTTATTACGCGGCGGCAGTGCGTAAAATTTTCACGCTGAATAAATAATTTGGATACTGTGAATCCATTGACTGTTTTGATGGAAACCACATCACTAAATACAGCTGCTGATAATTTTGTAGGTGCGGTAATTAAATTTATTTTCAAATACATGTTAGTGGTTTGGTCGGAACCCACTGAAATGTATGCATTTATACAAATAAATTGAAATGAAAATAAACGCTTACATTTTATGATACATCTTCAATTTATTACTACCTAACTGCTAAACATGAGTGAAGACCCGAAATAGTAAAAAGATTGTTTGGCGTACCTTCTAAAAAGATAAACCACGTTATAAACCACGTTACGAAAATGCTAATCCATACTTCACACATCTTTGATAACTTCACGATTATATACAATTCTCTACAAAAAATTGGTTTCACTATTAAAGCAGTAATCGATATCTTATACTTTAACATTGAAAATGTTTTAAAAATACGGAATATAAGACAAGTAATGCCTGTATCAAAAATATTTTTTTTGTGATCGGAAAGCACAACTCAACTTGCATTTGGTAAGCACACTTTGCTATAATTTCTAATATGGGGCAGTACAATTTTCTTTATATAAACGTACTTCATACTGGAATTGTTCAATTTTTGACATAAAAAGGTTTTGCCTGTTGAAAATATCAGTAATTTGAATATTACATGAAAGACGTCCTTAGCAATTCGACACGCACCTAGCACCGTGGAGCGAGTTAACCCGGTTTTTTAAATGGTACACCGCAAATTATCTTTACGAAACTCTTGTAATTAAAATCTTGGTTCTCACTTCGCTCGCATTTTAACTTGAACAAGTTTTAGTGTCGGTTTCACAGGATTAACGGTGAATAAAAAATTCACGCAGGTACGGGAGTTAACTTCAGCGGCGTTAAAATAATCTCGCTGCTTAAGTATTCATTATAATTCTCCGAGCATTACTACGTTGAGTTTACGGAAAAGCTCAACCGTTACTCACTTTTTTATAAATATTTACTTGCTCTAGCTGTTGTCTCAATAAACTAAAAACTTGCACTCAGCAACAGAATATCTTGCTTAAAAGTCTAAAAATTTAAGAGTTCCTAACAATAATTGGTATTGTAATCTTTGATTGAGATAGAAAATTTGTCTCGAATTTGATATATTTTATATACCCCTTATATAAATTTAGACAAGTGTCTAAATTCGAGAGTAATATTTTTATATACTATTTATTTATAATATTTAGATCATTTCGTCTTGTTTAATAATATAATCAAATATAAGCAATATTCATCTCATAATTGTACACCTAAGGAAAAACGCACATCATACATCTTAGTGATAAGCCATTCACCGTCTTTGAATAAATTCATATAGTATAAATATCTCTCTTGCTATAAGCATGGAATTAATAAACGAGCATGCAGTCCACGTGTTGTTAAGAAGTCGCTACAGTCCAGGAAATGCTGATTCGTAACACAGAACGTAGTATTTTACTACTGCTGAGGGATACGATGGTCACTTCCAAGTGTAGCCGGCAACCGCATATCTCCGACCGAAACATAGAATTTTCTACAGGAGGTATTATGCGCGTGTCGATGGTACCTTCTCAGTTAAATTATAGTTCTACTATTGTCATTGTTATATGTGTTACCTTACACACCAGAATACAGCGGCGTAGTCATGATGTATGTAGAAGTGATTCCGCCAAAGTCATTCCATAAGTCAATAGCAAAACACTAGGCTACCAATGTATAAACTTTCAAAGCGCCAGACGAAGTTACAGGTAAAGTCGAATAGAGTTTTGAATGAAAAGTTTAGTATGTACATATCAAGTCTTAATCATTATTAATATTTTAACTTCGAACAATCACATAGTATATAAGATAATGCCACTTTTTTGTGAGTTTTATCATTTTTAAAATTTTAATTAATTTATTAAAAATTTAAACAGTCTAACTCATATTTTTTTTCACTAGTCTACTGGCTATCAATAAAGATTAAATTTTAACGTGAATGAATCCTTGTTTCAGCGAAAAAGTACCACTTACAAGGAGTTGTAAAGCATGACTATTTAATACTTACTTAAAAATCGGGTGTTTCTAAACACAATAGGAAGGCACATTATAACAAAATTGAAGAATTTCTTCTAGTAACACGGAATAAATAATCATACGTTCTTTTAAATCAATATGAAATTTACCTAAATCTTCTGATAAATGGTTAACGATGCAATTAGACTGGCGTGTATACATATTATTAAATGGAGTGTATGCTCATTTACTACTTCAATGACTGAAAAAGGAAAGTTGCAAATACATAATGTTTACCTCGTAATCTCTTCCAATAGCTTGGACGGGTCAGCAGCGTAGAATTTAACTCCAAAGTAGAACGTATGTGGGTCCGAACCTCGCAGTTGTCTCCGCAGCCTCTTCCCAGCATCCAGCCAATGCTACACGTTAAAAAAATACAATTATTTATACATGAAATTGTTTTAACACTTTTACTGTGGCGTTTATATATTAGATCGGGTCAGCGTTACGGGAGGCGGCACTATACTGGAGCTCATTTCTGTAGACTGAAGATACGCCGGCAATGCACACCAATTTTATATTTTTTTAGCATCTGTTTTTGAGGTGGGAGAACTATACTTCGACCGTAGGGAGGTACCACCGCTGTCCCCATAATTCGCCGTAAAGCATTACTTGTGTTTCGGTTGGAGAGGTGCGGTTGCCGGCTACATTTTGAAGCGAGGCGACCATCTTCGTCCTCAGGAGTAGCAA
>DWON01002890.1:0-19369 GCA_018251015.1 Phocides pigmalion okeechobee
AAGAAAAATAATTTTGACATTCTATCTTCCCTCCTTGTCCCTCATTCCGCGAACTTAAAAACGCACCCTCGTATGTTGTTAAACAAAGTGTGAAATTCGACAAAAATACGACATAAATGTCAGACATAAATTTTTGTACTGTTCACACTTTTACAGAATTTTTGTGCACTACATTACAATAATTTGCTACACTCCTTATCGTGTAACAATAAGTTATGCAATTAGAGACACTCGCGTACTACAAAGACACTCGGTGTATTGTATACACCGTATACAATATTGTATTGTGTCGTAGTCTACCCTTAGGTTTACCTTTAGGTTGACGTCGACTTTCAAGTTTAAGTCGTATTTTCTCCAATTTAAATATCAAAGCTTTGATTATAATTGTTAAGACAATTTAATCTGACCAATTTTTATATATAACAATGACACCTTGATGACAATAAAAGTTCTTGCGAAAAAACCAGGAATTCTTCTAAGCGATAACAGATGGTGTTAGTAGTATCCTGAGTATCGCTATCGAAATTTCCTGCATTTTCGTATCAAATACAAATTTTTTGGGGAAAATCGTATCACCATTTAATCGATTCATTACAAACGAACTCAACTTTCTTTACCAAGATATTATGTGGTATCTAACTTAAAGTTCACTTACAATAGCATACTATGAACTTTTGCGTGAATGACGAAGATATTCATAATAGTTATTATGGTCAACTAAGATTAAATTTATTACAAAAAGAAGCATGAAAGTTTTTAAAAGAATCATATTCTGAATAAGTAACCTTGCAATTACCTATCAGATGCCAGTATGATCAGGAAAATTCAAGTATCCTAATAAATTATATTGGATAGAAAAATAATTTGGGGGTCATTGAAGTATTACTTAAGAAGAATCCAATTTTTTAATGGCCCTTTCCTTCTTTGCGATTGTAAGCAAACTCTTCCTCCTCTCTTTCAAACTGACGTAAGCATTTGTGTATGATTCTAGTACCATTCAATTTTCTTTATTGTTTGTTATTCCAAGTAATAAATAAATATTAATGACTTAACTCACAACGACGGTTCCACGACCCCCTTGTCAACAAAATTACGAACCAAGGATACCCTTAAGTAATACTAGATTGACCCCTTAAATAAGCAACAAAGGGTAAATAAAATAAAATGCAAACCAAAATTCAAAACGAGCTTGTCTTTATTTAAAGTCTATTCGTAAAATAATCTAAATTAGCATCACAATAATTAGCGAAAATAATGAAAACCGCTTATAAATTAAATCAATACAAACATTCATCAAAAACGTAATTGGAACTAAAATTTATGGCTACAAACTACAGCTAGGTACACACATTGGATGCCTCGATTTGTGGTCAATAACATGTCTCAGTATATAATTCCCACGAATAATTACGATGTTAAATTAAAACTTTTGTCAAAAATATTATCTTGGTGCACTATGCTAGTTTATATCATATAACCATTTCTTTAGCAAACGTTGTGAATAATGTATTTACTTGTCAGATTCTTAATTTTATTTAGTCACGTTGAATTGATGATAAAAGTATAATTACCGTTAAAAATTTGAATAATGCGTGTACCTAGCCTAAGGTCGTACTTTGACCGTGCAACTAATGAGGTAAAATTAGTAATAACTTTATAGCGTATATTCAGCCTATATTAGGTATTGTAACGCGTAGGAACTACATATGTGTATGCAAACTTCGCTGATAAAACTTGGCTTTGAGCTTTCATCATAAACACGTTTCTTTCTAATGAAACAATATCGATTAAACACAGACTATAAAAAATTTTGTTAGTCTTGATTCGGATGCAGATATTTTGCATAAGATAGTTTGAGTGTTGCTACACCGAAACTGACAATTTCCCTAAAATTTTTTGCAAGCCATATAAGTGTTTATTTAGAACATACGTTAGTTACTGACATAGTTTTGTCACTGACGATTTTTGTTTATTTAATGGTAGTTATAGTAATCCTTATCGTCCTATTTTAGTGCAGTTACCCTTAATTTATTTATTTACTTATTGTAAACGAATTTAAAGGTAACTTATTCTAGCCTAAGTTTTATCGAGCTCGGTTTGCGAAAGGTCGAATGCACGATTCGGGCTAATGGCCCTCACCTCCATACAATAGTTGAGCATTCTCATTATGTATGGAGAATCCCTTTCCTAATTAATTTATAACAATAGTACAGACTAATAATACACAATAAATAACACGAAATTCAGATTCTAACTTAAAGATAAAAAATTAAGATCTGAAACGCTATAATACGAATATTATAACTTTGCCGATGCGTGGCACCTCATACTTTTTACGTAAATAAACGTGACGTAAAGTCCCGAATGTAGTCGACGAACTATATTGCCGTCTCCCTCGTTCTCTTACTTTCGATTTTATGTCTCGCTCTTATTAAACGAATTTGAAGAAGGGGTTCGTTAAATTACAAACTGTAAACAAAGTCCAGACCATATTACTAACAACAGACAGATATTACTTTAAAATAATACTTTTAACAATATTCCTGTCAGCAAAGTTATAATAATCGCTCAAGACGAAACGCATTTATAGTTTTTCAGAACACAGCGTCTGTTACAATCAAATTGCGATAAAATGCAAATCGTAGCCATTGACAATACAATATAATAATGTTTATAACTTCATAACGTAACGCCAGCATTATGAAAATTGAATTCAATGTTGATTAAAGATTTTGACACATGTCAATATAGTATTGC
The DNA here is from genome assembly GCA_018251015.1 of Phocides pigmalion okeechobee. Lineage (NCBI taxonomy): Eukaryota > Metazoa > Arthropoda > Insecta > Lepidoptera > Hesperiidae > Phocides > Phocides pigmalion. Next base: position 2,758 of record DWON01002890.1, read on the forward strand.
CATTTAAAAATTGAAATGCTGCACCTGTATTTATACTTTTTCGAATTAGTAAATAATTATTATAAGAACATGATTAAAATAAATTACAAAAAATAATAACAAAATGCATAACATCTGTACAGTCATCATCAATATGTTCTCAGATGATTTGAACATGTGAATTACATTTTTTATTCCATTTTCATTTCAATCATAAATAAAATTGAGTACTTGTCACACGAATACAAAATTAATCGATTAATAATTAGATAATAAATAACTAAAATAATTCACTTGAAGTGAATATTGATTTAGTTTCACGTTGATATCAATGTAACATATTATCTGTAATTCTTTCACTATAATTTTAACCAACTTAGCTTTGTTACCTATTAGAATACTGAATGTAAATTTAAAGTTGTGTCAATGTGTATATAAATTAAAAATTGATTCATTTTTATGAAGTTTTAAGTATACACACAATGACAAGAAAAAATGTTACAGTGAATACTTGTAAAAGAATTATATTCTTATATGCATTTATATCTTTAAATGTTTACAAATAAATGCGTATTTTCATTGAAAATCAATTGAAATACTGTTAGTACTCACAGCAAAAGATGTCCAGTGAAAATTTATTTAAATTTACAAGTTGGAAATAACAGCAATTGATATAATTTTAACAAATTTCCTTGAAATCAGATCAGTAAAGTAAGAACACGTCAGAGAATTGTAAATTTCATCTTAATAAGAACTTTATAATAAAAATATTTACAACTGAAAATCACGCGTGACGAACACAAATTATACAACAAGAAACAGATTCTATTTCCAATCTGGCAACATTATAATCATGTCGAACTAAAACTCCCAGTACAAACGAATCGACTAGCTTGTTTTAAAATGAGCTATCTTTCCACGAGGATTTGACTGATTTCTTTCTAAAAATCATTCATAGTCAAACCCGGCTTTTTTTATTTCGAAATTCAATTGAAGTAAAATGTATTCCATTGCCTATATAACATCTAGGTATTGTCCTATGGAGTGGCGCGATTAACAAGATGGCGTCGACTGTCAATGTCAAACTAACGTGACATGTAACGAGCGATTTAAAAAAAAAACTATCTTTGAAGCGATCCCAGTCAAAGGCCTACGCTAAGTCGATAATTCTGCCACTCTTTATTTATAAAGCAATAATCCCGAATTTCAGTATATTAACTTTTTTAATTTTAATTTTAAAAGCAAATACGTGTTGCTAAATATCATTATCGATGCGAAAAGATATTTTTTTATGTAGCTTCACCCAACTGCTAAGTTGTTCTAAAATTCGATTATCGCTGCCAATACATCGATTTTTATCAAATCGGTTTCATTTGTGGATTACTCGAATGCTCTAAACATTATTCCACGACGAAACAGATTCAAAGCTAAAACGCCACAATCGATTATGTGTCTAAAGGATTTCGTTTGCAAGTTACTCGAATACCTTAAACATTCCTCCGAAACGAAATGGATTTTATATTTGGAGTAGTATAACGTATAACATCGCTATCGACGCCAAATCTATTCACTCATTCTTCAATGACATAACTTAATCAAAACTCAAATTGGACTACAGTGGATCATTCTAAACCGGTGTGTAGGTGCCTACCGGCTTGTAGAACAGCTGGCCGGTGACGATGCGACGGCCGATCTCCTTGAGAAGCAATCCTTTCTCCTTCTTGATCTTGGAGAGGAAGCCGCGGTTTTCGTTCGCGCGCCGAGATAGGTAAGGGAGGACCTCGACCACTGGGCCGTAAGGGACGTATTTGTATGCCGAGTAGCCCGCTTGGCCTGTGGACATTATTAACAAATGTTTACTTTCGTTAACAAAACAAGACTAATAACGTTGATACAAATAAAAGAAAGTACAATAAAAGAGACATAACAGAATTACCACAATAGGTAGGTGCTAACCGATCTAAAATAAGAATAACATTGCATGATGTTTTATTTGCAACCAGGTATTTTTGTCACTTCTTTTTAAGGAGCACGGTAATGCTCGAAAGTTGTAAGTCCATAATTTTGATACCCCTCCCTCTTCACCCTGTTTTCAGCAAAAACTAAAACTAAATTATTGCTTAGTGTTCTTTTTTGTCACCATTTTTTTCAATTTCAATGTTTGTCTCTTACTGGCAATTTTCGACAGTTTTAAGTTCCTTTGGGGGAAATGCATGCCCCCACGTACCCCCACAAGAAACCCTGCTTACTGCAGCTTACTCACCCAGCGGGAAGGTGATGTGGTCGCACATGCCCAGCAGCTGGCCGAAGCAGACGACGCGCTCGTCCGGCTTGATGTCGTGCTGCTTCATCAGCTCGATGGCGTACCGCACCGTGTCCTCGTTGTGGGACGCGACCATGATGCCCAGGCGGTTGTTCTCCGCCTGCAAAATCCATACTTTTAAGGGTACGGAAGCCCTAAATCAATGTAGACCCGGAAATATTTACGCGATGATTGGCTGATCTCAGTAAACTGAACCTCTCACCAAAGATACACCAGAAAGATACAAAGATACTCCAGAAAAATACAAAAATACACCAAAGGTACCCGCAGAATGCAACCGACGCACTGTCCAGCACTTTGAGACTTTTTGCCAGGATCCTGGACTTGCCTCTTGATGCTCAGATGAACAATTTATCTGATATGTATTATTATAAAGTGAGCTTATACTAGAGAAATCTTGATACAATTATTTTTAAATTGTTATTTTTATAGCAACCAATCATTCTTTTCATTAGGGAGCAATTCCCAGTCAGATTTTAGCCTTTCAGCAACACCTAATTACAATTCGATGAGTCAATGTATCATCGCCGAATCGGTGATACATATAACTCAATCCTTGCTACTGGGTTATATCTTTTGATTATAAACAATGTATTAGAAATGGACTAAAAATCCATCCTTCCATCCATCCATCCATCCATCCTTGTCTTTGTTACCCTATAACTGTGTCTTTTATCTGTGTTACTGTTAGTCTGTGTACTATACCTTGACCCTGCTGAGGATCTCCTTGAGGCACTTGTGGAAGGAGGCAGTGGTGGCCCCCACACTCTCGCACGTAGGGTCCTCGTAGCCCATGGCGGCCGCGCGGGCGCGCTCCTGTAATATGTAATGTGTATTTTCAACAATTTTGTCCATAACAACTGCACATAGCCCCATGACTTATAACTTAACATTGTAAAAAATACATAAAGTGAAGCAACTTCGATCGCGGTCGTAACTTGAATGGGTGACCGCCAGTGGTGAAATTAGTGCGCACTTCCATGGCACGTTGAGCGCAGTAATAACTTGGATAATTGACCACCCGAAGTAAATTTCTACATGTTTTGTGTTTTGAAGCTTTGTAAATTGTAAACGATCTATAAACATAGGCAACGTCGGGTGTCGTCGGAAGATGCTAATCTCATGTTTCTCAATCCATCAATGTTACAAATTTTAGTAATAAAAACATTGTAAAAAGATGTTTATTTTAGAGGTATACAACTTTAAAATGGAATAAAACTATTTTTCAACATAAAAACATTTCATATGAGACAAAGTTTTCGCCATTCGAGAACGCGTAGGCAAGAATCTACTCTCTATAATTTCCAAAATTTAAACAATCGCAGTGATATATCGCCTACTGTTTACTTAACGTGCTCCTCGTATGACATAATCGTATACGAGAATTAAGTTTTAGTCAGCATGAAAACATTTTGATTCGATAACATTATGGCGATTATTTATTATTATTAGACATTTACATTAACGGTGAGAGAACTATAGTTCCCTCGTTCAGGTACCATTTTGAAGCAAGGCGAACATCTTAGCCCTTAGAAGTAGCCACGTATTTATGTTCGAGTTCAGATAGGATTTCAGTCGTGTTTGTGGTTCTACATCTATGGACTGCGACAACTTAACATCAAGTTATTTGCATGCTCATTTGCTACTCTTCTCACATAAAAAAGACAGTAGCGTACGAGTTTTCTTAAGGAACCTTCGAGAAACTCGCTTAATCCAAATGGGTTTTATGACGATAAATAATGTAGCAGTAACTCGCCTGTTCGATATAGGCGCCGCGCACGAGCTTAGCCCCCCAGTAAAAGTTCTGCCGCTTGGCTTGCTCGAGGTCTGTGAGAATCTCGTTGTACGTATTCTTGAGGTAAGTCTGGTAAGTGTTGAACACTAGGAACTTCTCCTGAAATCACATAATTTTGTTTTCGGTTAACCTATGTATAATACTTAACATCTTAAAATTAATTATCATAAAAATGAGTAATGCCTGGTAGACGTAAAACAACTATTTAATATATGTATATATTTGTATATTCACTATTTTGTATAGGTCTGCATGAGAAGAGTTTATTTCAAAGGAGATATATGAAATAATCAAGAACAATTTTTTTAACGAAAACATCTTTTATTTAAACATACATATTATTTTCATTCTTATTTCGTTTTGTATATTATAAACAGTCTTTAAATTTAAAAAAAATATTTTCACTTTAACACAAAAATAAATAATTAAAACGTATCTTGAAAATTGACACGGCTCAATTATATTAATCAGTAACTTCTGTTATTTGAATTCCCTTATTTAAGTAGAAAGTGTTGCTCCGTAAGCTTGGTACCAACCGGCACCCTCATAATCCGTCGTGAAGATTTTGGATTTCAATAAGAGAAATGCGGTTGCCGCCTACACTTACAAGCGAGGGATCATCACAGCCCTAAAGGGTAGCAACGCGTCTATGCACGACATCAGGTAAGAGTTAAGTTACATTCCATATTGGACGTGCGTGTCTACGAGCTGCAGAGACCATTTAACAATCAGACGTGCTACACGTTCCTTCGCTATTTTCGCTTTCAACTTAAAAAAGTTTCTCTATCTTAGTTTTCCAGCCTTCAACAGATAATCAAGCAATTCAGATAATCGAAAGACAAAGGTAAAAAGATATAATTTCCTTCTTCAGCCTTCAACAATTAACTAAGTTTTTTAAATTATCGGAAGCCACAAGTAATAGGATATAATTTCCTTCTTCAGCCTCCAACAACTAAGTAATTTAGATAATCAGAATAAAATAGGAAGAGGATGGTATATCTAGTACGAACATCCTTACCTTATTGTACCGCCTCATCATTTCCAAGCAGATCCTGGAGATGGCTGGCTGGAAGTACGTCTGCTCGGCGTCGATCATGATCCTCACGTCCGCTTCGTTAGCGATCTGGATGATGTGGTTCAGCCGCCGCAGCATGTTGCGGAACATCTCCTCCTCCTTGGGCGTTATCTGCGAGATGAGCCGCCTCATCTGACCCGTCTTCGGGTCCGGCACCCGGAATGAGTCCGAGAGATTCATGTCCTTGTCCAGAATATTCGACCACGGGAACAGGTGGACAATGCTGCAAATTATTTCCACAATAATGCAAAGTTTTTTTTCTCCCGGTCAACCTTAGCGAACAGGGCGCTTAAAGCCGATGTACTGATTTTACATTGTAAGTTTGATATTCATTAAGTGTATGTAAATACCTCATAATGAAATAAAATATTTAAATTTAAATTTGGATTTATTCGTTGACCAGTTTTTAGCCTTGTTTATTATTTGTAATATAGCTTTGTGATAACTTCAAAGTTGCTTACTGATATTATGAATGCGAAAGTGTTTGTTTGTATATTTCGTTTTTCCGTCAAACCGGCTGATCCGATATTGATGAAGTTTGACATTGAAATAGACTCGACCTTTGAGACGGACATAGGGTACCTTTCTTTCTTAGAAAATAAAATGTAACTTGAACAGATTGAAACACAATTTATTACGGATAAACGATTATTTTTAAGTGAGGAATACAAATATATTTTCTTTGTTTCCTGGTTTCGTGATATAGCATAAAAAAATGGAACCTACTAAATGTAATATGGCTGAATACGGCTTTAAGTAACTACTTGTAATTTTGAATTAAAATAATTAAATATAAAGTCACACAATAAAGTCGCGAGAATAGCCAGTTTAAAATAAAAAAAAAACTAATTTATATCAAAACTCATACAAATTATTACGTCATTTGTAGTACTTTATAAATTGAAAAATATAGCATTCGTTCTTTTTGCACGTCAATAAATTATTTCGTGTATGTTCGGTTTCCTACAAAAATCAATATTGCACAAAAATGATGCGCTAGAAGTTGATAAAACATACTTTTTTGCATCACGAAAAGGTGAATTTGTGGCATTTATTGCACAAAATCCACCAATAGCCATACATTTATCATTCACGGATACATAAAAGCGAAGCTACAATCAATTTTGATCACTGAACGCTGACAATAAAGCAGGATATAGCGTACACAACTGTCGGGGGAACACACACACAAACACAACAACAGAAATTCCGAATATCTATGAATCAAAGATGGCCAAACAGGATATTCTTGACTAATTGAAGTGTTTGAATTTTGAAAAAAACGAACAATTTATCCTTGTATCTCTGGGGTTCACGATTTTAAAGTAATGTCGCGGAAATTTTACATTTTACTATGTACCGCATACTCACGATTACAGATTTATGATTGCCGATATTTCCGGTGGCAACTGCTTCGCAATATCGGCAATCATAAATCGTTAATCGTGAGTACCCGGTTCATAGTAAAAGCCTGGGATTCATGTTCAGCAAATCGAAATGTCACTAAATTTCAACGACGTAATATTCAAATGATCTCTTATTTTTTGGATTATATATAGTTCTGTATACATACATTTTGTACTAATACAATAAGTGCACGATGGCTTAAGTAAATAAATATATGTTTATCCACTAAAATTGTAACAACATTGTTTTCAATGTACGAGTATAAAATTATTTTTGAAAATTTTAATCTTTATATAATGAATTGAACACTAATCCGCTTACTTTATTTTCCAATCAAATTTCGCCAACAGTGCATTCAAAGCCGATGCACTGATTTTACATCGTAACTTTGACAATGTAATATCAGTTCATTGTATGTAAACAGTATGTAAATACCTCATAATAATAACATATTTGAATGATAATTTGAATAATTGAAACTGTTTTAAAATATGAACAAAAATTAAACGTTATACAATTTGGTTTCGGAATTACTGTTAGATGGCGCTAGTTTCGAGCCGAGTTAGCGACATTACGATGCAACCCTTACAAGTACAAGGTGTCGCCACTGACCGGTCCCATGGAAATATGTGCAGCACGCTGAAACACATTCTCAACCTTAATATCGTGGTCATAAAGTTTGTTCTTCAAGGCACATACAATTGGTACTACAAGAGGTAGGAAAGTAGACTAATTGTGCATGCTTTTGTGGGGTAAATCTTAGGAACGGTATAGGAAATATTGATATTTTTTTATCTTAATAAGTAGGGTTGGGAAAAACAGAGCAATCATGAATTTTGGATAAAATTGAAAATTAAAATATTCTTTACACGGCTACTAATAAAGGTAATAATAAAAACAATTAGGTAAATAATTAATAAGACGCATACAAGAATATATACATATTGTAATTTGTAATCATACAAATGTGTACCGGTAAGTATTGAGTATGGCAAAGAAATTAAAAGTCTTTTTTCAGTTTTACACCGTTTCTGAAAAATGTAATTAAATATTATCTGGTTTAAGATCTGCCAAAAGTGTTTTCGTAACAATGGTTTCTCCATTTTTTCTAAAATAAAGTTATTATTTCCTTCATAATCTAACTTCGGAGCATTCCAATAAGTTTGAATATAACAAAATTTTAATAAATTAATAAGCATTATTGTCCCTTCTATCTGTTATCCGGCCACCAGTAACATAAAGTGTAGGCAAAAGGAGAAATGGTAGCCTGCCGTCCAGATGGAGTGATGACTCGAATGAGAGAGCAAGAAACCGTTGAATACAGAAAGCTGGTAGGAGAAGTGCCAAATGGGCGAAGCCTCTAAGAGTGAACCTTAAAAGGCTGACAGTCATTCTTCAGTCTCGATTCTCTTAATTTAACCCCTTAGAAGATCAACTACAATTATCTAAGAAATAAAAAAGTGTTAATTTATCCTTTATTCAATTATAAACAGAAACCTTAACAAGAATCACCACACTTATTCCAAAAAACGACCAAATTTCCGTCAAAACATCATCCTATTTTTAACCGATTACACCTGCAAGTCAGAGACCATCTTAGTCCTCAGGAATAACAAAGAATCAACATAATTCAGATAGAACATAAGTCTTGTTTGAGATTGTTTGAGGATGTCGAATTCGATTTTTCATTTGTTGGTTTTAACATTCTGTTTCGTCCTTAACCATCCCAGTATTGAGCGAAACATACATTTAACCAAATAAAACATATTTTTGAATGTTGAAGATATAAAAAATGAGCATGCAAAGCATCTCATGTTAAATGTTCTCTGCAGCCCTGACGTTGTGCATAGATGCGCAGATATTCCTAAGGACTGAGATGGCCACCTCTCTTGTAAGTTAACCAGCAACCTCACTTCTACTACAATGGTTTTTACCACCCTGATCGAACTGTAGTTTTACCACCTTTAGCAAATTTCCCAAATCAATTAATAATCGACAAAGGTATGCTATAACGAACATAAAAAATACAACCTAATTGAGAACCTCCACCTTGTTCTGGAACTTGGTTAAAAAACAAATGACGAGACTAACGCACGGCAGTTGTTTTTTCTACAGAAGACGAAAGAAGACTAAAGATTATCGTAATCCTCACCCCTCCTTATCCGAGGTAATCTTCTTCATGAACTCCTGCACCTCTGGCTTGGTGCTGTGGTCCCCGAAGTACCTCTGGAAGTCCTCGATGGTCTTGTGGTGAGTGAGTACGTTACCGGTGCCGCCGGCGATCTGCTGCATGTAGTTGCGCGCGCGCATGATCACCTCGGAGAGTTGCAGCTGGAATGGAGATAGAATTGGTGAAGTGGAGCTTCTTGTAGTCCCTAAAAATGAATTGTATGTGTGCCTTGTTCAAAATTGTAATACATATCTATATAGTTACAGGTGAAATAGCATATTTCAATGTTATGGCGGAATTTATACATTTCACGAGTACTATGTACCGGGTACACACGATGAATGATTTTAGATTTTTAATTCCCGATGCAACTTGTTCGAAAAAGAATACTACTACCGTATACTTTTTCAATATTAGCTCATAAAGTGATTTTTTTTTCATGCACCCTGAGCTTCGCGGGAATTCGTCTAGCGTTCTTGGCATTTTTTTACAGTAAGAAAAAAACTGACTATTTGTATTTTTGAAAAGTGACGTTTAATATTATAATGTAGACAATAACTTACAAGCAGCTGTGGTCGTCCGAGAGCAGTCAACTTGATCGCCATCAAACCGGTACTTTTGGTTATACCTGAAAATTATAAATGTAATCGTTATGTACAACTTATACTATTTAACATATAGTGCATATATACACACAGTGCATATAGGTCATAAGATATAGTAACATATAGCCTTATATACATGAAATCCTATTTAAATTATATTTTTTATGATTGCTGCAACTCAAACATCCACATACTAACTCAAAAGGAACCAGTCGAGTAAACGGTACGTGGATGCACTGCTTCTCATTGAGACTAAAATTGTCGCCTCGCCTGTATGTCTCTTGCAATCACAGTCACACATCTTCACGGTACACAGATGTATTAGAATCAGTTTATATTTACCATTTAATACCTAATTACCTAATTACCAAATATTTCATTTATTACTATTTTTCTGTGGCCTGTTTCACCCGGTCAACATTTGTCAACAGGACGCTGTAAGCCGACGAACTGATTTTACGTCTTACGTACGTACTATAGTTCTCCCGCTTTTAAAATGCAATTGTCTCTCTTTTTAATGTTCTCTTCTCTATGCTCCATTTTTTAATCATAAGCGACAGGTGTTCGGTAAATTAAAGGGGATCAAAGAGTGAAAGTGAATTGGCAAACATGCCTAATCTCTCGTTGGACAGTAATAAATTGTCTGTGGTATGAACCGACACACATGAGTAGCACGTCGTACGCAACAACTGCCATTTGTCAAGAATAGTCCGCTCTATAGATGAAGCAATTAAATAGAATCCATGTCAGTGATATTGCGGATACACGAATTCTGAATCCGCAGATGCGAATGCAGATTGCTAAAAGTTAATACCAGCGGACGCGGATGCGGATTTGAGATTTTTTAAAGTAATACATTTTAGAAAGTCTTACTTAAAATTATATATATAATTTTAATTGAGATAAATAATTTTAAATACGCAATAATTTTATGTCGGGACTTATCCTGATCATTTTTGTCAAATATAAAATAAATTTACATATTTCTTTGTGTCGGTGACAAATTTATTATTCACCTTTTCACACAAAATTAACTTCAAAACATTTATCATTGTACAGAAAACTTGGGCGAACACTGTACATAAACGCTGTGATTGATTCACAGTGAAAATCACATCGATCAACTAAAACAAACGAATTGATAGGATCGTGTCACCAATGTACCCCCCTATTGATAAGTTAGCGAACCAAAGTTGTAAAGCAATTAGTAAAGGCGCTCAAGGCACATGTTACTCTGGTCCCACCTTACCTACATCTGCCTAAAAATCCGCATTAATTTATGCGGATGCGGAATACCTAAATTAATCCAAATTATCCGCATTTGCTAATGCGGAAACGAGTATCCGCAACACCTCTGCTTCACATCATTGACCTACCTACAAGAAGTTATGCTCTACCTATGTCATAGGTAGATATAACTATAATGAAATAAGGCGGATTATGAGGACGGCGGTAGTATCTAACCTATCGTACTTTTCATAAATGCTCAATGCTGTGAACTCAATACTAACCAGCAACGGCGTCAATGCTCTTAAGGAAGGCCTCCATATTCTTCTCGCAGGAGGCCTCGTTGAGGTAGAAGTAGGTACGCGCGCTGGTCACCTTGTACCGGCGGTCAGCGAAGCGCTGCTCCACATGGTACTGCTTGAGCTGGCCCTCCTCTTGGGGGTCGCCGCATTGCGAGATCGACGCACTGCAAACGGAAGGCACCTTTAAGTTGTCAGTTGAGTTTGAGAAGAATTAACTGCGGCGTTTATACGTAATAGCAAGTCAGCACTGCGGGAGGCGGCATTAAACTGGAGCTATATTCTCCACACTGGAGATGCGCCGACAATTTACAGACCATTGTACCTTGTAGCATCCGTGTAACATTTACGAATTTACAGACACAACACAGGTGTTTACAAAACACATGCATTTGGTGTTTGAGACTGAACGTATATTTCTATGGACTCCAATGACCATTTAACATCACGCACGATCGCTACTTTTTTCACATAACAACGGTTCAAACATGACAAAAGCCCTATCTAAAATCGTAGATGCGTTGCTACTCCTGAAGAGTACAAAGGTCGCAGCCTATTATGTTTTTCACGTAAAATAATCACCCATACAAGCTCAAATATGAATGATGTCCTTTCTAAATCGTATGTAGATGCGCTGCTACATGTAAGACAGAGATGGTCGCCTCCTTATTAAGTATTGCCGGCAATCACATTTTCACCAAGATATACCACAGTTTAGGATAGATCGACGTCATTTGATTACCTTCAGAAGTTTAGTGATGAGAGAGAACCTAAATACCTATAATAAATCTAGACTATCATGATATAATACCGATAGATTCCTTATAAAATAAACCAATTATCTAATAAAAACAGGTTATAAATTGAGTAGTTCAACGTTTTTCCTATCTTTTTCAGCGTCCATCAAATTTATGAATGTTAGTAAGAGATAACAACTGATCACTAAATAATTGTTTAATTCTTTTCAATACGGTCAGGTTTCAATTGTGTGACCAGGTTTTTGTACAAAGCATTAATTTTCATTAGTATTTCTAGTCGTGACTGCCGTTAACACATATAAATACGAGTATAAACACGTCAAGAGTAGCGTTGAAAATTCTGAAAGAAACAATTTTTTTTTCGGCGAAATACGTTACTTCGTTTTTAACCACTTTGTTCGATTGTTACATTGAAATAAACCAGAAGAAAGGCTTAAGAAAAAAACGGTTTTTATTGAAATTTTCGTCGTTTTTTTCGAAAAATAAAAAATTAACGTTTTTTATTCGAAATTTTCTAATCACTGATGCATATTACAATTTTATCTTGTTCACTAATCAGATACAAACTCACTGTCGCTTTCTGAAGAATCAGTATTGCAAAGCACAAAATCCAATGTTTCTCTTTCAGTAGTGTAAATTTGATCGAATATATACAAGTTTATCAAGTCGTTCTGGAAGAAGTTGACTCTTGTCTTTTGTATGCGTTTAACCAAATATAGACCAGTTTCTTTCAGACGCTGCAGACGGTAACCGAACACTCAATAGTCTTGTAGCAACACTCATGGGTAGTTTAGATTGACAAACCTAAACTACCCATGAGTAGTGAGTGATATACGTCCTTGTACCCTTTCCACCAGACTCGGGGGTGTAAATTGTTTACTGGTTGCTAAATTATGTCATTGGATCAAAAACCATTTCTATTGAGCTTGATTAAATATCAATATATATATATTCACAATCAAACAAAAAAAAATCATATTTATCCGTCTTTTTCAGTTTTATTTATAAAAAACATGAAATATATCATATTTATTTTTCTTGAAATTTTCCAATAAAACTTGGATAAAAACTAATCAAGAGCAGAAATCTAAAATCATGATTTAGGTGTCTGTCTAGTCGAGATCGACGCAAGCACCATAGGGAATGTTACGACTCTGCCACGATCGTCATTATGCACAATTTACAACTGCAAAAAGTAGGTTAAAAAATGGGGCAATGTGCGAAAAATATGAAGGTTGTTCTAAAATTGAATTTGAATATGGCGCATGTCACCTTGAAAACTATTATTTTTGGAAAAATAGACACTAAAAATGTAGGTCGCCGGGTAATATTTAGTCTGTACTAATACAGGCTGGACTATTTTCATACGTCCCGTTAAGAACGAGACTGTCCTTTTTTCGGTTCTCCATCCCGGTGTCTCTGAGAAAAACTTCGAAATTCCAAATTGACCCGTTTTCAAAAAAAACTGCAGGGCTTGAAAGAAATTTTTCTTTAATAAAGATAATAATGACTGGATATTCATGTTTTCCAATTTCAAATGAATCCTTTTATATATACTAAAAATAATAAACTATTTTTGTTTTTTATTTATAACCTCAGCGAGCAAATCGGTCATACTAAGTAATACTGAATTTCCATCGACTTTTTCATCGATTGTAGCCCATATAAAAGCCACACTATTATTGTGATTATGACAGAATCGAGGAAATTATAAACGTATTTTATCCACGCGTGTGTGCCATAATACCATATCCACCTGCTGTAATGTACCTTTGTCTGTTAGCTTTTTTTTTAATAATGATTTATACGTCCTTGTACCCTTCTATCCTCCTAGTCTTACTTCATCTGTTTTCGTTTATTTATATACGTTTACTTTCTGTTATATTGTTAGTGATATAATTATATAAGCAAGTTATGAATATTAGTCTATGCGTTTTAAAACTCCATAAACACACGTGGAAACAAACTCAATACAGTTTTTCCACGGAACCTTTGTGTGTTTTTAGCTAATAAAGTTTTAGTCCCATATAATGAGTTTATTCCTATTAAAATAGAATAGGTGATATTTAAATTTTATAAAAAACTTTATTCTGTGAGATTTTTTTGTTTTACTGAATTTGCAAGTACACGAAGATATATCTACTTATATTTGAGTCACAACTTCGAACAATTATTTCAATAGTTCATAATTTCAATAGTTATTCTGAAATAATAACGCAATTAAAGTATTATGAATATCCTCAACATAAATTATTTTTATTTTGTACCTATCAAAAAATCCTTGGCCTCTTAAGTAAAATGATTCTTAAGAACCAATATTTTAACAGTTATAGTCTGTATCAAAATTTAAGACTAAACTGACAGTTTCTAACATGTTTCTAACGTCGAAATAAAAGGTATATATAAATATTAAAAACATTCAATGTCAATTTCGTTTCTGATATTATCGATTAACTTTACAGACATAAATGTCCACCGTCACGTTGTTCCATTATTATATTTAAAGCTTTCTAGAATTGTTGGTATTTTTAAGTATAACGCAATTTAAAAAAATCTCAGGGCGGCCAAAAGCCCTTTACTTGTAGGTACAATAACATCACGTGAGTTCTAAAATACGCGTATATAATTCATTATTCGCGCCAAAATACAAATGCGTCTTCTGATGACTAAGGCGATACGCGTCACAAACTACGTCACAATGTCAAATTATCTCTCTCTAAGAATAGAAACAAATTACGTAACAGATTTATTACGTTATCGTACGTAGAAATATTATCGATAAGATTTTACGGTGCAAAATAGTCTGTTTAAATCATAAATTATTTTAAGGCGTTAGTAACGTCCACACAGTAAAATATTTTTAAAACCATAACAACGGAAAAGTAATGTAACTAAAACATTAAAGAATCATCTAATAATAATTAAAAACTTTAAAATAAAACAAACTATTACGAAGAAAACTAAATACAACAGAATTACAGATAAAAATCAAACGCTAATTGTGTGTAGAGATTGTAAATGAAAGTCTACATCTAATTAAGTGTGAAAAAGACAATGGCAAGAAACAAAATAATGGCCGCTACTGAAACAAAATAAAAGAACGAAAAAAATAAAACCCGGCAAAGGCCAATTCTTGTAAGTTTCTCGGACCGCTTTTAAGCATTTCGGCCAATCGTAAGCTTGTCACACTGCTTCTGAAATAAGTCAGAAAATAATTTTGTATATCTGTGAACATTACTATGACTTTAGCTACTTTTATTTATAAGAAAAACGAATCAGCAACTAAGAACGATTTTTTAAATTAATACATCTGAAATGTATTTTTATCGTTTATCTATAATTTCAGTTATCTTTTATTAACTTATCCTTATAAGCAGAATGTCGAATTATACGCTCCTATTTATCCGTTTTATTTATACGCTTCATTATTTAAAAATGTGTGAATTCTCAATTCCTTTTATGGATTAGATGCAATAAAAATATAGGCTTAAAATAGAGCTCCATGATTGATAGGAATTATAATATTAACATCTTCTACGTGGCCATGGTAGCGGCCATAAGCTATTTTTATATAAGATCTTTAGCCTAATAACAAATGAATAATTTAAAAAGTAGATTAAAAGTAATAATCTTTATGTCATATATTTTAAATAAACATTAAGGTGAATGTTTGAAAGGGGGTTAGAGCCGTTAGAGCTCGCCCGGGGCGGTACCACCGCCATCTTCATAACCCGCCGTAAAGCAACATGTTCCTCATGTATTGTTTCGGTTGGGGAGGTGTGGTTGCCGGATACACATTATTGGAGGCGACCATCTTAGTCCTCAAGAGTAGGAACGCATCCGCGTCCATCCTTAAATAGAACTTCTGTTCTATTTGAAATTGGACGTGGTTGTCCATAGGCTGCAGTGACCACTTAACACCAGGCGGCCTGCATGCCCGTTTCTTACTCTTTCGCAATAATTAAAAAAACATTAATCTAGCTATTTTAAACATTACTATAACAAATTAAAACTCGAAAACAGCGCCACCTACATAGATTAGAGACTTTCAATTTGTAAACAACCGGATATCCACAAAACTTCACCGAAATCGTTTGAGTGGTGGAGATCAGCGTGTACGAACATAATGACAGATTTTTAAATATTAAGATCACGTTCGTTATTGGATGTTCTTTATGCATTGTAAGAAAATGAAGGTTGGGACTAAATTAACAACTGAAAAGACAGCGCCGTGTGCAAACACAATGCTGTCTAAATCACGACTCCATTGTTTTGTAAATCGTCACCACGATGGCAACACATAAACAATGGTAAAATTGGTTGAAGGCCACACTGATACTACTATTGATTATTGAAGTAAAACTTTAATACTCTGACCGCGGCGCTGACGCAAGTCAACGACGTTGCTTGCGGCAGCACTAGACTAGATATATTGTCTCAAGACCGAAGTTGTTAAGTAGTTCTTGTGTCAGCATCCGTGTAGCGTCTATGAATAGCTTCGCTCCACTCGAAGTTGCCCACGGATGCGTTGCTTCTTCCGATGACTAAGGTACTCGCCTCATTTGTAAATGAATCAAAAAACGTACCTTATTAGCGAAATGCAAAAAAGTTTCACGGCAATAATGGATACGGCGGTATAAATATATAAAATTTCCTTTGAAAAATTTGTTTTTATTTACAAAGTTGAAATAGATGAATGCCTTCGTTTTTGTGTTAAAGAAACAAATAAACAAACAAATTGTTTGACTTTGATACAATAGTATAGTTTAGTATAACGGTAGGTAATTAGAAATTAAAGCTATCGAATTTCATAGTTCCACGAAGAATTTCCACGAACTATTCCCTCAACATATCGCTATTTCAAAACAAAAGGGCCACAACGTGAATATACCTAATATTACAGGAAAGCCATTTAAAGTTTTCAAAATCAGTTCTTGTATAATTGCTCTGTAATTTTAAAACTGATAAATAGGT
>DWON01002891.1:0-19366 GCA_018251015.1 Phocides pigmalion okeechobee
CATGGGCTGCAGTGACCACTTACCATCAGGTGGCCTGCATGCCCGTTTCTTACTCTTTCACAATAAAAAAAAAAATGCAAATGTCTGAGCTCGCACGTAGATATTAGATATATTGCTACTCCTGAGGACTAAGAAGGTCGCCTCGCTTCAAAATGTTGCTGGCAACCGCACCTCTCCAACCGAAACACAAGTAATGATTTACGACGGATTATCAACGCGAAGGTGGTACCTCCCCTTTCGAACTATAGTTCTCTCACCTTTTAAAATATGTAGGGAGTACTATGTAGGGAAATACTAACAGAATTCGTGATATACTTAAATCAAACAAGTTGAGGAACCATGAGCGTTTCTTTATTAAAACATTATATTTTATGTATCAAAATGAGTGGTCACAAACTTAAATAGGCTACATTACTTTATGTTATATTAAAACTATAAATAATTATAGTAATAATCATATTACCTAACCTCCATCCATTTACCACTGCTACTCCTGTTCCATAGGTTGGCTGATCGCTGCTTGAGCGAGTCCGCCTGTTGTGTACTATGTTGTGAAATATGTAAATATTTGTCTTCTATTTTATGGTATGCATTAAAGTATACTCATTCTATTCTATATTTTAACATTTCTAAATTACGTATAGCTAGACACTTTACAGCCGGCATCTAAGTTTATATCTAGCAGGGAGAGCTACAGGTTAATTCTGTTCCTTTTAATAAACGATTTATATGATTCTACTACATTAATCTTAACTATACGATTAGGGTCCTAACGGATAGAACCCTAAGTAAAGGCAAGTTAAACCCGTTTTATTTTCCTCTGAGTCCCGATGAAGCCTTAAATATAATAGGATATTTCGTTTGAGCCACCGCTCCACCCGCTTCACGTAAGCGTCGAAAAGTTGTTTACGCAACTTTTGATTGCCTTCTTTACTAAGTTTGTTTACTTTTTTTACTTAAAATGGAATTATAATGAAACTTTTTTCGTTTAAGGCTCCCAGGTAAAATGGGTTTGGAAGCCGTGGAAATACTTTTGCCCCCGCCAGCGGTTCTCAACTGGGAACAGGCATTGTTTTCTTTAAGAATCATTTAAACTCATTATCTATTGTTTATTTAAGGAAAACTTTATAAGGAATTTGGCGGAAATTCTTTCTTAAAAGGCTTGTTAACGACCTTTAGTAGATTAACTATAGAACGTTTAATTTTTATGAAGGTTTTTTTTTTTATTACAATGTAATTATATGTGTAAACTGCACCATTTTAACTTCTTTATAAAAAGAGCTGGACAAAAGCATGCTTTGATTTAACAAATTTTAAATACTCTCTGGCATGTATTTATAATACGAAAACTTAACACATAGCTTAATAACTCCGTGAGATTTCACCGGTTTAAACATTTTAATAACGACTCTACTGGTGATAAAAGGACAGGTTCATATTTGGCTCTGAAAATTACGATGGCTATTCGGTGAGATAATGCGACCAACGTTCTTGACCGTGATATATAGGAAATCTTAAATTTAATACAAACAGTTTTAAAGTATTCCATATTATATTTATGTAAATATAGACAACATCTACGTGGGTAACACGCAAAGGTATGAGTACTATAGTTCGACCGAAGAGGTACCACCGCAACCCTCGTAATCCGCCGTAAAGCATTATTTATGTTACGATGCACTTTCCGTCTACACTTTGAAGCGTTCATCTTTGTCTTCAGGAGTAGCAACGCAGATACGTTCGAGCTCAGATAGGATTTCGATCGTGTTTGTGGTTATACGTGGATGGGCTGCGACTACTTAACATCGGGTGTTTGCTACCTATGCATGCTCGTTTGCTACTCTTCTCACATAAAAAAACGCAAATAACTGTCTAAGTTAACGAACCAAAAGATAGTAGGGCTAAATAGGGATCTCAACTATTTATCAAGTACTTTGGCGTGGTGCCATTGCTGTAACTGACAATTCTCCTGCCAATTTTGTGTACACGGAACGCTTACTCCGTCAAACTTCTTACTAACTTCAAGATATTCGATAAACGTTAGGTTTAAAAGTAATACCTTTAGGTATAAAAGTGGTAACATTATGGCCTCTCAAAAAAGTGGTTCTGAGTTCAAATCTCTAGAAGGCACTATTGAGTTTTCAAAGTTATCATGAAAAAAAAATATTATAATTGGTTGCCAATACCCACGATCAACGACTTTAGATTTATTTTAGGAAATTAAAAATCGTTAATCTTGAGTACTACGAGTAGTTACATAGTAAAATGAATAAATTCCGCGATGATATTATTTAAAATCATAAATTACTATTTTCAAATTCAAATTCAAATTCAAGATTCAAAATATTTTATTGATTATACAATTTCATTACAACTCGCAAGAGCCCCTATACTGGGTTGGTGTCCCGTGTTACTGGGTGTCCCGCTCATCCACCTACGCATAGTACAATAATCAATAACGTCTGTGTGCGTGTGTGCGCGTGTTTGAGTGAGTATGTGAATGAGTGTGTGACTGTGAGAGTGTGATTGTGTGCATAAGTTTGTGTGTTTATGTGTATAGTCCTGCAGGGATTAAGGAAATATTTTTATGTAGTATTTTATATTTGCTTTAACGATAAACACAGCATGAAATCACCTAAAAACCTACATGTTTGAAGGATATATAAAGTTCTCAAAGATGTGTGAAGTTTACCAATCCCCACTTTGTCACCATCGTATACTACGAATTAACCCTCATTTTGAGTGCTTAGTAGCGAGATAGTAATGGGTTGATGGTGTAACGTATAGGAATGTGTAATTCCATGTACACATGTTAACTGACCAGTGCCATTTATGAATAAAATTATGAAAAATGTACTAGTTATACATAAAAAATATACTAAAATTACAATTCGTAGTTGTTAAGTCAAAGTATACCTAAAAAAAACTAAAATAATGTTATAAAATGAATAAAATAAAAAATTTTGAATTTTTCATTGTTCCACGGCGATGGCTGCACTATCATCCTCATTTCTGTATTCTAAAATATTCTAGTACGAAGAGTAGGGAAACAAAGGCACAGGAAAAGGAAAGGCAGAAATAACAGACGTGTTTGATTGACCTCAAGTCCTTGTCCTTACTGAAGTCTTTAATAAATAGCCCCTTAACATTTTAAAGGTAGAACTCTCGTGTGGTTTATTCAAAAACAGAGCTTCGCGATATATTTCGAATCAATTGAAGTAAGTCTGTAGGAGAAATCAAAAACAATACGAGTTTTTCTCTACTTTCCTCGGTTCCATACAAACTTACAATCGCTATTTTACTTTACTTTACAGTCTAAGACTTCGAATTTTCAAAATTATGTTAAACACACTGAAGCTATATATAGAATTAATCTGCAAATTGATTTGATCACGTTTGATCAACGAAGCCGGTGACAAGAGGGCTGGTTCATATCTCGCGCAGAGAATTGCGATTCAACTCGGAAATGCAGCTTGTGTTTTTGGAACCATGCCGCATGGGCATGGACTCCTTTAAGGTTGTTTAGGTTAGGCTTTTATTATAATTCGTTTTAAGATTTTCATCGTTGTAAATAAATATTAATCTGCACATTTTCTGTATAGTAGTTTCAGTGGTTTAAGGTCGGTGTCGATCTCTAGGTCCGCTAGTCTTCCTCTTTAATATATAAAAATAAAAACTAAACCAGTTATTTATTAGTATTACAGAAAAAGTTAAGAAGTACGAGAAGCCATACGGGCACAGTTTTAAAAGTGGGAACATTTTATGTCGCTATGATAATTTGATGCTTATATTAAATTCTTAGGCCCCGCCACACTTAGCTTTTATTACTCATAAACTTTGTAAAGATGCTCAGTAAGCGGCGAAGACATTTTATAAGGGTACTACGAAGGAAGTGTTTGTGAAGTTTTCGCGTTCATTTTCTTCATGAAGATGTTGTAGAGATAATCGCTCTTACTAAAATTATGGCTAGATGGAAGCCGGTTTTTGCGCTATGAACACTAACGCCCAAGATGCTAACTTTAATGAACCAACTTCAAAAAAGGCGTATGTCCTCAATTCTGCTCTATTTTTACATTCAGCTTTTCCGCATGTTTCCATCGTTTTTGAACTGATTTAGACTTTTTTTCCATTTAAATTGAAAGTGAGAATACTATCAATAAGAAATATATATAGAGAGAGAATAAATAAATTAAATTAGGCATTAAAAATAAGTTTATTATGATCGTATAGTTTTTTTAATGCGTATAACATATAAATAAAAATTTATTTAAAAGAAATTAAAATTCCTTAGTTTAATAAAACAGAAGTACAATCTTTGATGTCCATTTTATTTACATAAAATAGTTTGAAAATAAGTTTACATTTTTATCGTTCATTTCTTATAATATAAGGTTTATGATTACTTAATCTTTAACTTAATCTTAAGTCTAAAAATCTGAAAATATAAAAGATAATAATAAAACGACATAAGACAAAAAATAAGGTGACTAAAGGCCTCGAGATGAATGCACAACCGAAACCGCTGAATCTAGAAACCTGATATTCTGTAGTTAGGTTATTTATACAGCGCAAGTAAACACTAAGAAAGAAATTTTGTAAATTTTACTCCTAAGGAAGTAAAATATGACTTGAATGTTTGTATAAATGTATTGTTGTGTAGACTATCGACGCGATCTAAGTTGCGGGCATAGACTAGAATAACTAAGTAGTAAAAAAACCAAAACTGAACAGTTACACCATCTGCAATTACAAATAATTGAATATTTTTAAAATTAATTTAGCGCCAATACTTTCTGATCGCAAATGTTGAGTAATTAAGAAATAATAAATCCCAAAAGTTCTCCCAACCAACTTTGTTTATCCAATCTCAAAATTCTTATTTATAAAGAGAAAAGTGTTTTAATTTCAAAAGTTCATTTATCAGACAATTTAATATAAAGGTTCACTCCGTTTTAGAATCAAACCCCACGAGGAAAATCAACTTTTTAAATCAAAGAAAAAGTCAAAATAAACGGTTAATAATCAAATACGTAATATATACAGAACAAAATCAAACACATGATATGAATAAACATTATTAAAAAATGTGATGCATACTGTTATATTACGTACGATCGTTTCCTTAATTTTCGTTTACTTTGGGTGAAAAGACTTCTTCATACAACTTGATGCTCGAATAATTTTAACAAACATAAACCCAATTGCGCGTTCCATAAAGATCTTAAGTCCCTGCATGAGATATGAACAAACCCTCTTGTTACCAGCGGCGTCTATCAAACGTGGGACTAATTGTTAAAAAAAAATTGGCACTCTGTTGATTTTAATGACTACGTTAATTTTATTGTGGAGCAAGTACCTATTTACTATTCAATGTAAGAAAAAGGAAAAAATAATACAATATAATTTATGATGCGGAAAAGTATTTCTTATTTCAGATAAAGCTTAGTAATCATTTCTATCTTTGCTCCCGACTTATATTTAAATGTTCTGCAATATTCTCTTTGCGTTAGAACCACGTAAAGCGAAAGAGCAACCGAGTCGAATAGTTGAACAGAACAAACAAGCGCCAATGTAGCTAGTTATCTATGTTTTAGTTTCGCGAACGAAATTTACAGCTGAGCAAATTGTAGGCTCATTAGTATACTACCGAATATTTAAGTTTTTAGCACGTTCCATCATATATTTTTAAAAACGATACGAATAATGGAAAATTTTAAAAAGAATACCTACTAAAAAAACGTTCCATTCTTCCTATCTATCTTCAAGGACGCCATTTACTTTTACTTTATTTACTTTTAAACGTATTTTTATTTGTATCTTTACTCGTCGTTAGAACAAGTCGTTTTAAAAGGTGGTACAGCCGTTAGAACTCGCCCGGGGCGGCACCACCGCCACCCACGTCACCCGCCGAAAAGCAACATGTTCTTCATGTATTGTGTTTCGGTTGGGGAGGCGTGGTTACCGGACACACATTATTGGAGGCGACCATCTTAGTCCTCAAGAGTGGGAACGCATCCGTGTCCATCTTAAATAGAACTTCTGTTCTATTTGAGATTGGACGTGGTTGTCCATGAGCTGCAGTGACCGCTAAACATCGGGTGGCCTGCATGCCCGTTTCTTACTCTTTCATAATAAAAAAAAAAAACAAACAATTGCCAATGTTATCTATCTTTTAGTTTCGCAAACGAAATTTATAGCCCAGCAAATTGTAGACTCATTATTATGCTACCGAATATTTAAGTATGTATTTCGAACGTTCTATCATATTTTTAAAGGGATATTTATAATGAATAATTTTGAAAAGAATACCTACCCAAAGAAAGTTCCATACTTATTATATATCTTCAAGGACGCCAATTACTTTTACTTACCTACTTGTAAACGTATTTTTATTTGAATCTATTTTTATTTTTATTTGAATTCATAGACTAATTATTTTAATTTAAACTTAAATCTAATACAAAATTTCATTTCTTATTTTTCCACCCTGACAGGTAATATTTTGTCTTTAAGTATAAATAGGACTAGTAAAAATATATTTCGGAGAGATGGTGTGACGTAAGCCTATCTAACGTCACAAATGTTGACTTGATGACTCATGTTCAGATATTCCAAAGAAAACTTCAAGAATATTTAATCATCTTCGTATATTGCTCGGGCAGCGTAACGTTGTCGTAGAGATCCGAACTATGCGATGGCTTGAGCGAGAATGATAACTATCTGTGGGCGCTAAGGCTTTTATAACAAAATTGCGTGGCGGTACATAACTTTTTACGATCGGTAAAACATTTTTAACATTTATAGATTTGGCTAAAAAATACTAATTTAACAATGAAACAATTTTCAATCGTTAAACTAATTAAAACAACATTTCCGGCAACGCGTTTTCTTAAATATGCGATTTCGCTCCGACATATATGCTTCTAATTAAAAAAAATCATTCAAATCGATTAATAAATGAAGGAGGAGCGTGGCAATAAATATTAAATAATACAACCGAATTATTTTTTCAAACCGGATATATCCATCCTCAATTATATAAAGCAATTCAAATAAGTAATAATCAAACTCGAAAATATAATAAAATTTCTCAAGCAGTAAAATTACTTAAGAAATAAATTCAAACACGCTACCCTTACCAAATTACTAATATTAATAATACGAAAAAGAACCGTAAAAAGGCTACTTAAAATTGGTCATTGGTAATTTGGTGTTACGTATTCAGAAAAACTCAACTGTAAAAATATTTAATTAAAGGCTGAGTTCATTTTTTAACGATTTAATCAAATTATTTGATAAGAAATCATTTATTATTAAAACACACCTATTTGATGAGTTTCACCATGACTACGTCCCATGTATCTGGTTCGAAATATCGGCAATCAAAAATCAAAAATCGTTAATCGTCAGTACCCGGTAAATAGTAAAATGCATGAAATCCGCGACAACGTTAGTTATTTTAAACTACACCAAGTTAATTTCACGATTTGGTGTTTTTTTTCAAGTTTCATTTAACATTGACGAATTATAAAGCCAACAGAATATTTTAGGTGAAATTTTTCATATTACATTATGAAATTTACAAATTTAATGTTACTATACCGGTAAGATCTTCACACAAGAGGCTCCGGATGAACTTGTACGCCTCTGTCTTTTCGAACTTATTACGTATTAGAAATTTATTATCACTTCCTTTACGAGTAAACCTATATGCTTGAGATTTTTCCATCAAATTGTCATGGGTATGTGCGCCGTATCAATGCGCACTTGTTCAGCGTTTTAGACTATGCCTAACCCTTTTCATTCGGAGAGAAGATTTGTGTTCTATAGATAGTACTAAATTAATTTACGAACATAATCTTACGTTATTATTTTACACTATTAATTTGAAACTATATTTACTCGGTTATGTTTCCTCATCATTACAATGTTAAATGGATAGTATGGTGGTATATCAAATGGACGAACTGAAATACAGATGAATAAATTGAAAGACTTGACGAGCACGAGATTAAGACGAAATTATAAAGCTTCCCTTTTAACTATTGGTCTAGGGCAGAGGTCAGCAACCTTTAAGATGGAAGAGCCAAAAGTTGCAATTTGCAAATTTTCCCATATCTTAAAGAGCCACTTAAATAAGTTTAAGCAATTTTATACCCGTCTGTATGTTCCGATTTCACGACTTTCACTGGCAGATAGTTTTTGTTATGGGGAATAACTAAGACATTTATTTCAAAAAAACGCGAACTAAATCGTGCCCACGGCTAGTATTTATATAAAAATTTACAATTATGTTAGCAGAAATCAGACTTCAGTTATGAGATAATAACAATAAAATAGTCCAATAATATAACTACGGTTACGGATATAAATACAGTATATGAAGTAGACACTTATACCTATAGGTACATTTTTAAGGGATTTGTCAATAATATAATTTATGGTAACTAGACCAGGCGTTACCAACCCCTGGTCTAGGGAACTCTAATAAAATGAATTCCTTTATACTACTATTAAACTGAAATTAAATTGAAACAAAATGCCTACAAAGGCAAGCGTATTGCTACCGTTTCATACAAGGCTATGCATGTCACACAATGGTACAAAGGAAATACGAAAATATATTTCTCGAATTTCTTGACAGGAGATACTAACGAACTCTTAAACGTAAAAACAGGTGGAATTTTAGTTTAGTCTATTTAAAATTGCAAAGCATACCGTGAGCTTCAAACTATGTGGGGTAGCTGCAAACCCCTTAGTTTTCAGGAGACGCGTAAGTGATATTGGTCGAATTTTAGCTAATATTCTAGGAACTTTTCAAAATTTTGAAAAATAAAACTATATCATTAGTAATAGAAACTAATAACATTTTTTGTTTCTTCTCTCTTATGGTCTGAAGCCCTAACCCAAGACAGAATATACTAAACCAATATACTGACGTATATTGGTTTAGTATACTACCTACTTTGTCAGAAGTATATTATGTGAATGCATATATTACAAATTATTCTATTCGTTATACTGATAGCTGATAAAAGAATTCATGTAGTTTATTATATCCGTCCTATTCCTGAGGATAGAGATGGTCACCTCGCTTGTAAATGACCACACGTCACTACAGACGAAACAGATGTCCAAACGACATAATAATTGCTTTACAACGGATTATAATGGTAACGTTGGTGCCTCTCCAGTCGAACTAATACTTCTAGCACGGATAATAATGTTAAACTATTTCTTGCTAGGCAAAACTGGCTATCGTTCATGAAATAACATTTCGCAGAGAACAGTGAGAAATTCGCAGTAAAAATTCGCGTCTCAAAATGTTCAGTAGTCCGCATACTAATGAGTTCCACCGTTTAGTGCAGGTACGCCACGACTAGTCGAGAAAAATGTCGTTACCAGTTAAATTTATTTACCATTCACGGAATAAAGGGAGCCGGGAAAGTAAACTTTAGGTTGAACCGATTTGCCTAATTCATTTTACCAAATATTTAAAACTAGCGACCCGACCCAGCTTCGCTCGGGCAATACAGTTTATTTATTATTGTATATTTCTTTCATACATTCGTTCAGTCATCAATTTCGAAGGACGACTGAATAACTATATTGAATTTAATTTCTCGTCCAAATAAATAATAACTATTAGTTGTATATATTTTATTCACCCACACATACGCACACACCCACCACACCACACACACACACGCACTCACACACTCACTTCAGTATTTTAATTAAGTGTATTATTATTAATTCAATATAATAAAATGGAAAGTTCACAGTTCACAGTCTTTATAACTATTGCAGTTGATTACGAATGTATAGTTTATGAAATTATTTATTTGTTCAATAAAACTTTGAATCTTTGAATTTACAAATAAAATCTTACTTGCACCAAAGCCTTCCTGAGGAATCACTCTACCTGTTGTTGAAAACGGTGAGAAAATCTGTCCAGTACTTTTTGAGTTTATCGCGAACAGACAGACAGACGCGACGAGAGACTTTGTTTTATAATACTTATAGATAGAACCAGTTTATACAAGAAAATACTACCGCTATTCTTTTCTAATGTGGAACTTTTATTGCGTTTCGGTGGAAATTTCTAAGACGGGTGAACTCTTTAATGTTCACGCATCTACGTACGATCTCAAGTAGGATTTCAGTTTGTTTGTAAATGTGCATGAATTGCAACTACCACTAGCCAGGTCTTAAATTTCGACTAGTTCTACAGGGGACGTACCAACGCCATTCTCATAATCCGTCGCAAAGCAACTCTTGCGTTTCGGTTGGAGAGTTGCGGTTCCTGGCTACACTTGAAAGAGAAACGACCATATTATTCCAAAGGAGTAGCATTTCTGATCGACTTTAAGTGGGACTCTCGTTTTTTATGGATTTGGTTACTTATGTCCATGGGCGGCAATGACCGTCAGGTAAACTGTACTTATATTATGTAGAAAAAAGACGTTGGTTATAATGCTTATTTACTCCTTTTCTAATATTAAAAAGCTACTCTGCTGTTGAAAAGTAAAAAATAGTGTGACTATGGTATCTCCCCCATCGATCCGTACAAGTTCTTCCATTTTGGAAATGATAAGATTCAGCCTGGTAAGTCGAAATCTTAGTTTAAATCCAGTGGTATGTTTAACAAATGGTAGAAAGACGGTTCGAACGAGTTGGTATCACCACCACCCTTATAGTTCATCGTGAAAGAACACCTGTTTTATGGTTGGACAGGTGCAGTTCCCGGCTATACCTAGAAGCGAAATAATTTTTTCAGGGATAGCATCTCAAAACAAAATCAAAATATTTTTATTCAGAATAGATTCAAAGTATTACAGAATATTATGCCATATAACGGGTACTCACGATTAACGATTTTTGATTTTTAATTGCCGATATCTTTACAAAATTCTTTTTGAACGTGAATAAACTACCACCAACTCGTAAGGTGTTTCGTTTTGGAGAAGAGTCGGCGAAAGAAACTCCATGAGACATAATACCTACATAAGACCTCCGATGAGAATTCAATTTTGTTTGTAGATGTAGCTTTGTGGATGCCTAGTTTCCCTGCGTGATCGTTGTCTACTCTTCTTACACATAAAGAAAGATCTGAGAGCTTTCAATGCGGATCTACTTTGTTTGATATGCCATGTTTTCTCTCACTAAGTATTCAACCATAGAAATAAAAAAAAACTGTTTTTGTAAACCAAACCGTTACGATTGATTAATTTGTAATGTATTTAAGTACAATTTTAATTTTCAGCCAGTTACTTACCTACAAAGGTATCTTATTTAATAAAATCTGTCTATTCCAAATTACTTCACAATCCGTCCCTCTCTTATTTATCAGCATAATTCAATTTTAATCGCTAGAGACTTGAGGGTTTTTCTGAAACTCATATTTCACAATAATTAAACCTTTTAAACCAATTCATTTTCCTATAAACGAATTTATTAGCTAAATTTATAACAATATCTCCACGTACCGAAAAAATTAAATGATAAAGGGAATTTTGTATTAGTCCTTTGAAATAAATTCATAAAAAGGGGTAGTGGTTTAAAAATCCCTTCTGAGATAAAATGCAAGCTGCCTATAGAATTTTAATATTCAAATGGGCGCCTCCATTCTTTGCGAGGATATAAAAATACGGGTACGAATAATTTGTGGAAAACTTAATTTAGGTACTATTCAAATGAAATGCTTCCGTGGGTCCGCTCTCTGTACATCCTTTGAATAAAGAATAGAATGAGTTTTTTTTTGCAATATTACAAAAGTGGAGGCTTTTGTAAAGGTACATCAAGTGCCAGAAAAAATGTGGTCATAGCAAAACGCTCGGCAGGTCTGACTCATCGAAATTGACGAATATTGAAATCTATAAGAGGAAGGTGACAGATTGACCGAGAGATCAACGCACAGCCAAAACCGCTGAACTTAGAATTCGGAATTCTTGCAAATTCCTTTTTTGTATTGCGTAAATAAGCTCTGAGAAAGGAATAACAAAAATTTAACTCATAGAGGATAAAATAAGAGTCGACAATTAGTATGAAATGAAATAAAGTAGAAAATGTTTTTTATATGATTTCTTGATGTTTTTTTATGTGAGAAGAGTAGCAAACGAGCATGCAAACCACCTGATATTAAGTAGTCGCAGCCCATAGACATCCACGTATAACCACAAACACGATCTAAATCCTATCTAAGATCGAACGTTACGTTGTTACTTCTGAGGACTAAGACGGTCAGTTCGCTTCAAAGTATAGCCGACAACCGCGCCTCTCCTACCGTAACACAATTAAAGTCGAACTATAGTTCTCCCATCTTTAAAAATCTTTCTTATATAGATTTTTCTCAAATATGTAAAGGGTAAAAACAGAACTGCATGATGTATTGGAATATTTAATAATGAGGACTTCTGCGCGAGCAAATATGCGGCCATTATCTAAATCTAATGAATAACGAGTAAAATCAATAATTAACTTATGAATTACTACTAAAGCTGAGTCTATACGAAGAATGTAATTTTGGACTTTTTTAAATAGTCAATATGAATAAATAATCTAGAGCTTAAAATATGAGATTTTGGATGGGAAAACTGAGAATTATTAAAAGAAGTATTAAAATTTCTGAGTTTTTAATGACAAATATGGGAATTAATATCAGATACCCGATTTATTATGAAAGCTTTTCTTACATTATTTTTAATAATTATTTTAAAATAACACCATTTACTTTATTTAAAAATTATAATATAACGTACAAAAATCTTCTTCTCGTCGAGGACAAGATAAAATAACAAAATCCTTCTATCAATACATACGTCTTGCCATTTTTCACATACAAAGTCTGTACTTAGTTCCAATCTCACCGCGTCGTCGCGAAATCTTCATCCTTATTAATGATCTCGCGAATTTGGAACGCCAACATCGGTGGTAATAAAAACATGTAAAAATACTTGGAGCCACGAAATCTTGTGAGCTATTTCAAGGCATACAAATGGTAGTCCATTTGATTGATAGCACGTCGTGAAACTCGATGTAGTCTTCAAAGTGAAGACCATTTGATGAAGATATGTTTCCGAGCTGAAGTACTGACTTTGATAAAGATTTTGAGAAAGTCCTTGCAATTTAAGAACTTTATTCACTCTTAAACTCATGCATTTTTCAGTGGCTGAAACTATACGATTCGAATGAAAAGGTATCACCGCCATCTAATTCTAGCGTAAAGCAATTCTTGGGTTTTGGGAAAGGGCGTAGTCTTAAAACATGAAACACTACCTAAACTCTGAAAGCATCTAAAGTCCTTAGTCCGAAATTAATTCGTTCTACCTTCCGTCAAAATAATTTGCATTTTACCGTTCAGTCGCTTCTAAGTTTAAATTTGACTTCCTGCTTAAATCGCTTACGTTAAAGTAAAATTTAAGTCATTATCAAAAAGAAAATTCAACGTGGAATTTTGTTCGTATTTGAATTTAAGTGTCAAATTAGAATGATACAAGCTTTTAGAGCTGCAAGGAATGACAGTAAATTCGTTTTAAAAGCATATTTTGAAAGGTGGGAGAACTAGAGTTCAACCGGGGAGGTACCACCGCCTCCCATATAATCCGCTGTAAAGCAATATTTGTGTTTCGGTTGAGGAGGTGCGGTTGCCGGCTGCAAGTAGCAACACATCTACGTTCGAGCTGAGATAGGATTTCGGTCGTGTTTGTGGTTGTACGTGGATGTCTATGGGTTGCGACTACTTAACGTCAGGTGGTTTGCATGCTCGTTGGCTACTCTTCTTACATAAAAAAGCTCCATTTTTTATATTATCTCACATACTAAAATTGTTAACTTCAAACGACTTATGAACGAGTTATTTGGGGTACATACTTACGAAAATATACAGTTTTCTACAAGATAATAAATCAAGCGTCAATCAGCTGTTTTCCAATATTTGTATAACAACAAACCTTTGATCTACTATCTAGAACGAGGAGTCGCTGTTAGGCATAAATTCCCTGAATTCATTAATATCAACCGCACCGAAAGTACGCTAGACATAGATACCGAAATTGTCTTTTACATTATCGATATCTTTCATTAACTTAACTTAAAATCTGTTAAATATGTGTAAAATAGGTACTTACTATATTGATAACAGTAGTAAACTTACACTTGTAGTATTAGTTTTAATTTTAATAAGTTTTACATATACATATATAGACTAAATACAAAGACAGCCTTTAATGTTTAAGCACTTTAGTATTTAAGCACTCTCCCAGTTATTGCTCAGTGTGAAAAGTTAACATGATATGAGCATATGAAATGACAATTATTTTAACCTGGACAGGGATATAGACAAATTTATATACATAAGTAATTTGTATACAACATATTTTCCTTTGCCTTTTTTCAAAAACATAAACGAATCAACGTGAAGTTTACAAAATGAGCGAAGTTTATAAAAACATTTATATTTGAACGTAACAGGTAAACGGTTTCCGCCACGAACAATTGGAAAGCCGTACGATATTTTCCACGCTATTTATTAATTGATATAAAACAAACATTCTTTGATCTACGATTTGAAAGGAGAAACTTCAAAGTATGAAGACTGGTAACTTGTAAATCTTCGACGCAATACGACCGTCGAAAAACGATATCCATGGAAAACAGTTTACAGAAAATTTATTTACGGACCATTATCAAAGTATTCCGTCCAATATTTCTCTTTTACTGACTTGAAAATGTCACTTGCTTATACGTACGAAGTTTCTTCCGTTTATTTTTCCTTGTTGATGCTCACAAATAATTCTGTAGGAATAAATCGAAAATACATATCTTTTGATTTCATTTTATCTGAGAAGCATCAACATTTTTTTCTTTATGTTATACTAGTAAAGGCACGCTACTTCGCTTGCGTTGATTTATTCCTTATGAAACGATATAAAAAACGTGCAAACAAACAAATCCAGTTGATGTGGATGGAACCTCACCTTCAGCAAGTGAGACGATATATAAACTAAACAGTCAAACAGCAACAACCTCAGAGCACTCATAATAATGAAGCTAGGAAATCCTCAAATTTCTAACTATTATGACAGATACATAGGTCATTGACATAAAGACATGAACGTTTTTGATTTCAAACAGAACAGTGGGCCGAGTTTGAGTTTCATCAGACATTTACTTTACTTTCGCGTTAACGTTTAAAAAGTCAAATTGTATGAAATCTTAGTCAGCGCCTCTAGCGGAAAGTTACGAAAACAATAACTGCGAGTGTGAGTTTTTTTTTAATTTCGGTTAACGTAACTTATTTCGTCGTGACGTGATTTAACTTATGATGTTAAGTATTTTGACGTTTGAGCATTCAATCGCGAGTGTGAGTTGTGTTTTGATGGCTGAGTTCAATCACAGTATCATAAACCTTAGGTCGGCAATCTTTAAGACGGAAAAGGCAAAAGTTTGCTTAAATATTTTTTAATATTAACACGCTTTTATTAGCTTGGGTTGTGTGTATGTACCTATGTAATGGATTCTTTGAGCGTAATTTTCACCAATTTCCAAATGTCTGCTTAAGTTGAAACTTTGTACACGTATCAGGGATCGATGACAATGCAATAATATGAAAAATAAATAATTGTTAAAAAAAGCTTTGGGTGTATGGTGTCAATAGATCACTGAAAAAACATTCCACGCTTTTTTACATTGCAATATATATTTTTCTTATTTATACTTTTTAGTTGGATTTTTTTTATAAAAGCGTGTTTTTAGTCATTTTTAAATATTATTTATTTTTAAAGGATTATAGGTAATCTTTAATCGTTGTACTAAGCTGTAAAAAGTGGAACTGATGTGCAGCTATAAAGTAAGTTTTGACGCTTACGATGTAATTACTCACAGAAATGTATAGAAGGTCGACGATATTGAAAAGAGATTGAATTAATGTGTTTAATTTCAAACCTTGCGCAGTTCGTACGGAGAGAAGCAAAAAGTGTCGACAATTTGTCGTTTGGATTTATGAAGGAAATGATTGGATTTGAACGAATTACGTTTTGAACATAATTACAAAGGCTTGTGTTATTAAAATATTATAGTTTGAAACTAATATTATATTTATATGCCCCATTCATTGAAGTTATTATTTGTAAATGACATTTTCAAAGATGGATAGTTTATTGACGTTCAAAAATAATCTACTTCGAATAAAAAATATTTTGATTTTGATTTTATACCCAGTACTTACGATTAACGATTTTTTTATTTTTGATTGCCGATATTTCGAACCGGTAAACGTTACTCGTGAGTACCCGGTACATAGAGAAATGTTATAATTGTTTTAAAGGTGGTAGAGCCGTTAGAGCTCCCCGGGGCGGTACCACCGCCACCCTCCTAACCCGCCGTAAAGCAATATGTCCTTCATGTATTGATTTTCGGTTGGGGAGGTGTGGTTGCCGGATACACATTATTGGAGGCGACCATCTCTGTCCTCAAGAGTAGAAACGCATCCGCGTCCATCCTTAAATAGAACTTTTGTTCTATTTGAGATCGGACGTGGTTGTCCATGTGCTGCAGTGACCACTTAACATCAGGTGGCCTGTATGCCCGTTTCTTACACTTTCATTATAAAAATAAAAACATAACATAGAGCATATACAAATAATAATCTCATTTCTTTAATAAATATAAACATATTTTAGTATACAAATCCCCATTTGCCATGATAGTGCGATCTTTAAACCTCGATTTCACAGGAAACGATTTTTAAACTTTTGACCGACTGTAACTTTTTTAATATAGCACGTAATACTAGAGCATGTTTTACGTCAACTGATATTTGAATCATTCATATATTGCAGTGTAAGGTGTCAAAAAACTGCACGTAATAATAACAACAACATTGAAAACTGTATATCTCGAAATGTCCTACCATCATTGCAATTGACAGACGTTTCAAAGATTGTCATAATCTTACGTTTCATTTTCATATTTATTTACTTTTGAAAAGTGATTATTGAACTTCTGCCTGCTTTTTTTTAAATCCTACGTTCATTACGGCCAGTATGAGAAATTATCATATCATAAAAATAATAAAGTACCTATATTTTACATTGTAATTTAGTTCGTTAAAATTAATTATAATAAAAGCCTAACCTAAATAGTCTAAAGCAGTGTTTCCCAACCTTTTTTAGGCTATGCCCCACCTAAACATTTCTAAAAATTTTATGTCCCCCCACATAATTTTTAACCATTAATTTTTAAAGAAATATAAATAATAAGTTTTAGGAATAAATTACTGTTTTATTGAAATATAGCGGAAAGGCACGTGTTTATTCCTATTAATTTGTTTTATCTAGAAATAAGTGTATTAGGTTTCATAAAAATAGTATAGTAGCAAAATATGTCTTCTTTGACACATTGAGCGGACGTATTAAAAAAAAGTTGATTTTTTTTATTAAATTTGTCACGGATATCTAGCATTGCATTTAAATAACCCACAGCCAAAGGAACAAAATCGTGTCAAGTTCATTTTTGAATTGCCCCCCTTAATTAACAAATTGACCCCCTGTGGGGCGTGGGCCCCACGTTGGGAAACACTGCTCTAAATCGACAACTACTTTTTTGTTAGGGTGCAATATTTCAATGGATGCGAGGTTATGTGAAATTTCCATGTATTATAAAACGCCAATGGACTCCTTCTGTGTATGC
The DNA here is from genome assembly GCA_018251015.1 of Phocides pigmalion okeechobee. Lineage (NCBI taxonomy): Eukaryota > Metazoa > Arthropoda > Insecta > Lepidoptera > Hesperiidae > Phocides > Phocides pigmalion. The sequence continues at coordinate 17,692 of DWON01002891.1, forward strand.
AGAGATCACTGCGAAATCGAAACGATCGCAACTGGTGTTCTTTGGCACGAACTCTCCAACCGCGTATACCTCCGGGGAACTTTCGCGAACGCCGACATCGTTCCCGGGATCGCTACATCAGAAAAGCTTAATAAGCTCTCACTCCTCAAAGAGCATCTCGAAACTTACGACATGCAAGAGATATCGTAGCTTTATTACGGTATCAACCTACATAGACAATCAATAACCTAACCTAACCTAACCTTATAGGTAGGTACCTAAATCCACGTCGGTACACCTCTACCTCTGCCCAGCCACAATAAGTTCGACATAACTTCGTTGAATTATTAAATGTTTCGGCAGAAGCACTAACTTAGATATATAAGTCTTTGTAAAGTCTTCCGGAAACTTCCGGTAAAGCCTAATGAACAGCACTTTCGAATATTAGCGTAAATGTACTGAATTGAAATAGACAAAGATTTTCTAAAGGATATTTCTAAAACAAATGAAAATAATGCAGTAGGTACGCTCTCATAGTCCGCCGTGAATCTATTCTTGTTGATCGATTGCATATGCGGTTTGTGGTGTTGCTATTAATTCCGGTGCTTGATATATTTACAAGAGAATCGACTATCTTAGTCTATGGTAGTAGCAATGCAATACACGATCTCAGAACGCCTTAGACGGGACTTCAACCTTGTTTGTGGTTGCATATGGATGTTGAGAGATTGCGGCTGCTTATCATCTGGAGACCTACAGGCTCGTTTGTTACTCTGTCTTGCCAATCCAAAACACTGTAACTTTCTAAAATGAAATTTGAGATCTCATATGTCGTTTTTGAAAATTCGGTACAGTCTTTTGATATACCTTAGGGCAGGGGTCGGCTACCTTTAAGATGAAAGAGCCAAAAATTGCAATTTGGAAATTTTCCTATATTTGAAAAAGCCACTAAAAATATGATTAACTATGATTTTATATATGTATGTATGTTGCGATTTTAACACGACTGGCAGATTGCTTTAGTAGTAAAACAATTGAGAGCCAATATTTCCATTGAAAAAGCCGCATGATGCCGACCACTGCCTTAGTGCGTTTTGAGGAACACGGGTTAAATGTTGAGTGTGCGAAACGAGCGCGAAATGTAACTCGTCGGATTTGAGTCAATTCAATATGGTATGCCCACAAAATTTCATTTTGAGATGATTCCATGAAGATATGGTTGGCGTAGAGTAAGCCCTACTTCGCTGTGGCCACACATATTTGTGTGCTAAGACACACACATATGTGTGGCCACAGTGAAGTAGTACAAAAGTCTAATTAATGGAAAGTTAACCTAACTATAGCTACTAGGGGAGCGGGGGGCTAGTTGTAACAGGGGCAAGTTGTAACAAGCATTTTTTTCCTAAATAATTAAAGAATATTCATTGGATTTCTAACCTAACTTTTTGTTTAATACGTATTCTATCACATGAGCGCGATCAGTATCCCACCGGACAGCGCAAGAGGCGGTGTTGGACAGGCGCTCCGACATGATCAGGTAATGGACTTTTTTTGGTTTTTATATAATTGATTATTGCTGATTTCAAATTGTTTAGCAGTTGTTGATTTATTCAAATACATTTAGCATTTGTTTAGTTCGATTATGTTAACAGTAATTTTACACCAAATAAAAGATATATTTTTTTATAGCAGTTAT
>DWON01002892.1:0-19363 GCA_018251015.1 Phocides pigmalion okeechobee
ACAATGTTTTTAAATTTTGATAATATTAAAATCTTCAATTTTCAATATTTTCTTTAAAATATGACATGGATATTTTAATTTCACCTTTAATTTAAAATCGATTTATAATCATTATTATGATATATTACATACATACCTTGTTAAGTGAAACATTGTTATATCATAAGTCTTTCGATAAGTATATTCATGCTTCACAAGTTTTAACATGTAAATCAAGTTTTCACTTTAGAATTTTAATTACATTAATTTAGCAGTTCAGCTTCTGAAAAATTGTAGTTGAGATAGTAAAAAGAGTAACGATATAGGTAATAAAATGATTGATTGATTGATTCTAAACTATATAATTACTATATTTAAATTTAAATTAATTAATTTAAAGTCATTTAAATAATTACGAATTATAAATAAAACTTCAATAATTGGCCTCTGTTTTTTATCATCTCCGTGATAACCGTATAGTACAGTTGACATGAGATGATTTGTTGATACGAGCTGTCTTGAAGCGTGTCGACAACGCTTCTTTCCTTTTTCTATCTTTTTTAATCTTATCTTTCCTTTCAATAGTATGTATCTTTTACTTTTTATTGACAAGTTCGCTAACCTGGGACGCCGCGGTTAAGGCATGCAATTGTGGTTTGCAATTATAATAATATTTTTTATAAAAAAATAGCAATGGTACTGGTTTACCTTTTCTTTCATAGTGGAGTTCGTGAAATCAGAGAGTGTATAGTTTTGTGACTTTAAAGTAATATCATCGCGGAATTTATACATTTTAATATGTGACAATACTCAATTTACTCACTTATTGATTGATTAATTGATTGATTTTTAACTTCCGTTACTTCGAAGCACTTGCATGGCTCGTAGCCGTATCTTGAAAATGGTGCTTAGAAATTTCCCTAACATTTACGAGAATTACTGATCCACTCATTTCTTTGTAACAGTATGAAAATCGACGAATTGTTTACATCAGAACCATCATTGTGACCATTTAACATCAGGTATCCTGTACGCTCGTTTGCTTATCTTCCGATATAAAATAATATTTTTTTTTATTACTCCAGACTCTAATTTAGTTCTGGAGGTTACGGAATCCTAATTGGAAACGAACGCGACCAAATGTTGCGACGAAAGGAGTCAGTGGTAATTTATTTATGTTCAAAATAATTCTGTATAGAATCTACTTTTCATAGACACTAAATAAATAACATAAATATTCCGTAGCACCTTGATTGCTCAAATGCGCAATAAGAGAACTTCTAACTTTATTGTACCAGGAGATAATAACATAGAAGTAGTCACTGGATAGCTTTTCTCGTTTATCTATAATCGTTTTAAGCGAATTACTTAAGGACTCGCTCTGCGTACCATCTGACGCTTTGCACAAAAACTTACTTACACTTTTAACATAACGAGTTATTTTGCGATTGGACTGACAGATTTACTTTTTCAAGCCTAATTTAGCGTAGCTGGCGTAAATAAAGCCTTCAAAGGAATAAATGGTCTGTTGCTGTAATTAAGGGAATGAATGCAGCTATTTTGCCCCATCCGAACAGACCTAAAAGATGATTTTTAAAGCAAGTGTACTCTTTGTATTATTGAAAACCTGGAGCCATATCCGATGCTAAAATATGTTTATACAGACGGAGCTAACATTTTTCCGCCGGCTTTTTCTCCCAGTCCCTTAGCCGACAGGGCGCTGAAAATCAACGAATTTATTTTACATTCTAATTTTGACATTCGTTCAGTGTATGTTAATACGTTATAATGAAATAAAAATGGAATTAGAATTCATTGTTTAACAGTTAAACTGTCCAACAGTCATTAAGATTTCATAGCTTCATTACAAACATTCGTTCAATCTATGATCCTCGTTTCTGATTAAGAAAACACGACATTTTGTTGCTACTATACTACTAGGTAGTGTTTTATTAGTTCACAATGCATTTTAGCGTGATTTTAGATAACCAAAAATCATCTTCAGTAAATGAACTATCAAATTCGTAAAGCTTTTTTTATAAATCAGACTGAAAAATGTATAGATTTATGCGTTCAAACATAAAAACATGAAGAAGTACTTCTTTAAGGTCCTAAGTATAGGAGAATATATAGAGTAAATGATATGTGAATACGTATGTGAAAGATCTGCCTATTCCAGTGTGAACGTTCGAGTATAGGTGACAGAACTCAGTATAAAAATAGACTCTTAGGCAATTTACGTCGATATAACTTGCCGTCTAGTGGATAAATCTGCAATTGGAATCAGTTATCGGTAGTCGTGATGACAATTTATTCTCATCTTACATAATTGCTTCTATTTTTATGCAAATATCGCAATTGTAAAGTTGTAATTATTATTGCAGATGAGTTTTCGTATTATAAATGTGTAGTGTCTTATTTAGATATGAATATCGCTATTGTATATGATAAACGTAATAGTTATTTTAAATAAAGTATACATTACAATTTAAATCGGAGCGATACCATACCGTCACCATAATACGCCGTGAAATATTATCCTTCGGTTGTAAATGCGTGGTGTCTGGTAACACTTACAAGCGAGACCTAAGATGTGCATAAGGTACCCATCGTTGAGCGAGGTTCAGGATCGTCGTCTTACAAGACCTAGGTTGGATTTAGCAGTCGTGCTCCCGTTAATCGAAGGTACATAAGAAATTCATGAAACTAGGGATATCTTCCACCTATCTGCTACTTCTCTTTCTATGACTCTCTCGGTGAGAGCTGATAGCACCGCAAGGTACATAGAGAGAGACAGATAGGGATTATTCGGATCTCAAGGAATCCCTTTCTTACCTGGACTTCTTCTCATAGGAATCGAATACCCTCCGGATGGTCGTTTGGCAACATTCAACATTTTACAATATTAATAAAATTACATTGATGTAATGGAAAACCATAGATTTCCGATGCGACTCATTACCGATTCCACTGTTTAGTGGGCGGTGCGAGCTTAGAAATAGATCATAATCTATTACTAAACAGTAGGCGCCGGCGCTAATGTAGGGAGTATTCTAGCGTGAATCACCGTCATAAAAAGTTCGCTGTATATGGAGTAGCTATTATTGTGTCTAATGGCGTTACGAAGATGTTTCTTGTTGCTACCATATACGTTACTTATACACGCTATAGGTGTCTTATAAGACCCTTTGAAATGTATAGGTATATTTATAGAATTCACTTTAGTAAAGCGCGCAGTTCTTTACATAAGTAGATGATGTAAAGTAAAGTTATGTATTGCACAAATTATTTTAACCATTGCAACATAATAGAGGCCTATAATTCTAATATGTATTAACATTAAATGGTTAAGATTCTTATCTCCAACACGGAGTGTCCAAGATTTAAATCTTTAACAAACAGTCGATTCTTTGAAGTTTGTGCGTTTTAGAAATCAATTTTCATTTCCTTTGTCGGTCAAGAAAACAAAAGAGGAGACCTGCATGCCTATGGCTTCATGGCTCAGAATCTATTGTGAAGTCTTCCAACTCAGAATTGGCCAGAGCGGTGGACTGTGGTCTTACCCTCATTCTGAGAGAAGCAGCGCCCTGCATTGCAACAGTAATGGAGTTGATTACGAATATTGGATGAGATATATTCTCGTCCACTACATGTTGAGGAGAGGACAGACATTTAGACGAATAATAAAGTTGTATTATAAGGTTTCTGTTTTTCCTTTTATTCCTTTTACAGTACTCAGTACAGTACTCAGTACTTTTATTCCTTTTACAGTTTTTTATTCCTTTTCTACTGTAAAAGGAATAAAAGGAAAAAAACATAAAAAAATAAAGGACAATTGTCGCAGATATCATCTATGCATTAAAAAACGTAATAAATTATTATTTTTACACAAAACAAAATTTAAATTCGCGTTTACTGAACCAACAGTTTAAAATAAATATCATAAGTAATAAATTGTGTTACAATTTCGTCCCCCCTAAAAAAACAACATTTGTTTTCCAAGCATGCCAAAAGAAGTATTACTACAAAAAATCTATTGCGTAGCAATGCGCATTATACGCGCAATCCTAAGGTGCATTGTAAGGAACCGCAATCGACAACTTTTCTTTTTTTAACTTAAGTTTGTTGCCTCACGAGACTAGATAAATACCTCGTATGCAAGTAATTATACTGGCTTTCTTTCTCGGAATGCAGTATCGTACCTCAGCCTCTATTTGGTGAAGAAATAAACAAATGCGGATAGATCCCACATACTTATTGGATGAAATATCTATCTCATACCACAGTGCAGAAGAAAGGCGGTAGCCCAATACGTCTAACGTTGAATTAGTCACATATATTCTAGTTAATAGTATCAGGCGCTACTTTTCGGAAATCCATGCTATTAAGTTGTTGCTAAAAACTACTTTGCAACAATCCGCCACCACAATGTATAACGGTATATATTTCAAAGCATGCACTATGCACACCATCCATCCCGGATAGGAAAAGTGAATTGATTAAAAATATATACCCTTACACATATTAGTACCAACACGCATCGCCCCAAAACGGAGCATCATCAGGGTGAGTTGACTCTGCTACGGTTAATCGATGACGGTACTCACCGATACATACGATTCAGCCACGAACAACTTCATATGTACATTCTAACAAAGGCCAATATGAAACGCTACATACATTCACAGAAGAATGTATGGTCAGCTTATCTCGCTTCACTAGGTAGAATCAAAGTCCATGAAAGCAATCCTAATTTATTTATTTTATTATTAAAGCTAAAAGAATAATGCTTATTAACCATTTTGAATCCTTAAGACAAAATTATTAACTAGAAAAATCTTTTAAGTTCCTGCAAAGTTGTAGTGAAACAGATTATTAAAATGTACTTTTTATCAATATGAAAAGTTAGAATTTTTAGTAAATGAGGCAAACTTAAATCTTAAATGGACTGAAAAAACAATGTGACGCGTTTTAAATACTATAAAATTCATTAAAATGTCAAAATGAAGTTTTGAATTTGACATGTAAGAAGGGATTATTAATATTCTAATGACATCCAAACTAGCAAATATCAGAACGCAATCAACAATTTAATTAAATTTAAGAGTTTTTCATATGTTTAATTATCGCTGATTTGAAATTTATAACAAGCGGGGCCCATAAATATTTGGAAATTGGTCGTTTCTCTAATCATATATTGGTATTAAGCGCTCGCCAACGTTATCAATGACGTCATCAAATCAGACAGCTCAGTGTAATATCAAGATTTTCCGATCCGGATAGAGTACAAATAATTTGCGTTAATTATATCTTCACGATTTTTTTTCCTCCTACCCGAAGTTTGACTAGGAAATAATGTATAGAGCATAAATTCCGCCATAGTATCTTTACTTCAAAACTAACAAAATATGAAATAAATAAAATATTCAAGTTGCAATTTCCGCGTTTTGTTAGTAATTGAGCATTCTGTACGTAGTACTATTGTTTTTAAATCTATAGCCGTATTACTCAGTGTGATCTGTGCTTCAGAGCAGCCGGCAAATGCATATCTCCAACCGAAACACAAAAGTTACTCCACGGCAGATTATGAAGGAAATGGTGGTACTTCCCTGGTTAAACTATACTTGTACCATCTGTATCTGTATCTGCTACTACGATTTTACTAACACTAGAAGCGAAAGTTTCTTGAATAAATTTATTAGATGCACTCCATAACTCAATAAATAGAATAAGAAATTCAAAAGCTAGAGTAGTTGCGAATCAAATCAGTAATAAACAACTAAGCTAGAGGTTTCGATTTCAGCTAAGTTATTAGCTTTCAACGAGCGTTATTGAGTTTTTTGTTAAAAACTTTCAACTATTCATTGAAACGAGAGTAAAAAGCACTCCGTTCATATACTACACGATGTGTTTGATTGTGAACTATATGTACAATCAAATTAGTTTTTTAATGAACTTTCTATCTGGATAGTCAAAAGTAGACGCATATACCCTACGGACATTGCCTGATTTGTATTGAATCACTCATTAGTAAAAATTAAAGTGAACTAGTGATAAAATAATACATAGTCTATAAACAATCCAAGCTAATAAAAGCTTGTTAAAAAGACTAGAGGCGCAAGTACTTTGTATATAAAATGTAATATCACAGTGGATTTTATACGTTTATACATTTTTTTAAAGGTGGGAGAACTATAGTTCGACTGAGGAGGTACCACCACCGCCCTCATAATCCGCCGTAAAGCAACATGTTCTTCATGTATTGCGTTTCGGTTGGGGAGGTGTGGTTGCCGGATATACATTGTTGGAGGCGACCATCTTAGTCCTCAAGAGCATGAACGCATCCGCGTCCATCCTTAAATAGAACTTCTGTTCTATTTGAGATTCGTGGTTGTCCATGGGCTGCAGTGACCACTTAACATCAGATGGCCTGCATGCCCATTTCTTACTCTTACAATGTAAAAAAAAACTAGATTTTATTTGCTATTTTCACAGGAATTAATTGAGTTCCTTAATAATCGTTGTTTCTTATATTCTTTATGTGCGAAGGGAGATTAGTTACAAGTTTATTATTTGTATAGATAGATAAGTCTAACATTACAAATCCAATACATCTCCATACACATATATCGTTTTCAAGACTGGATAAATAACATATGTTTCTAAATGCGAATGCGGAATCGATTATTCGATTATTCCAATTCGTATCGAGAATATATTACTTATAACATCGATTTGAAATTATTATGTCTTGCTAGATAAACTGTTGTGACAGGAATGATTCGTCGCGTTGCATACAATCACGCAGTAAATTCTATTATATTCAAGCGCCTACGGACCTTTGACGGTTACTCTCGTTAGATATAACGCTAGATATCATTGGAACTTGACAATGTTATCGAGTATTCAATACCTAATCTGGATTAAGATTTGACGGGCGATTGGCGTGATGCAACTGGTATTCAGTCGTCGGATGTCAGTCCGTTCGAATCATCCCCGTCATTCCGATCTCGTGGCGGGCGCCAGATTGCGACACGTACGCTTCCCGGCCGGACTTATATGTTGTGTAGGTCAATGACCTCATAAATGTATTTCGAAAACGCAATTGAGATGACAGAAAAAGAAACTGAAAGAATAATGCTTCACCAGGAAATAATACATTGTACATATACAAAAGGAAAAAATACACATTTATAACATAATATTTAGGTGTACATAAATATAATATACATCATATTTATGGACAAAAACAACCATAACGAGTGCTGCAGCATGATGCTCTGAAAAGTCCTGGACTTTGTGAGATATATGTATGTACTTTTTAAAAATAAATACGTTAAAGCAAATATGCCTTTGTATGATCTAAAATATTTATCGCGAGGCCGCGATATTAGTAAATTATAGTCATAGGTTTATAGGTTCCCGTATTATCCGTATTACCCGTATTAGTATTTTATTCAATCTTCTGTGTTTCGGAAGGACGTTAAATTACTCCTTAAAAGAGATTTGGGCGTTTCGGAATCATTACGACTACAACGAAAGCATTACGATAAACATAAAATATTCTTAAAAGTATAATATAAGTATACCATTGACAAGAGGTAGAACTACAGCTCAATCGGGGAAGTACCACCGCCTTCATAATCCACCGTGAAGAAAGTCTTCTATTTCGATTAGTCAGGTGCAGTTACCGGCTACACTTAACATTGAGGTAACCATCGAAGTCATCAGAAATAGCAACGCATCTCCAACCTCGGATAATACCTTCGTCCTGACTAAATTCGGATGTCCGTGGATTGTAGCGAATACTTAATATCTGATACCTTGAGTATTGGATGCAGTACATAGATATAAATGTTAATAACAGGAGGGTAGGTCAGTTCTAGACGGATATACATTGCCTGTCTCAAGCGCATTGAATACAGTCATACATCAGCCTATAGAGAGCCCGCGTGTCTAAGTACAGTCGATCAGTGTTACAGTACCTTATTAGTGTCCACCCTCCATGCTCGTTTGATACTCTTTATATATAAAAAAAACTATAATTTACGAGTGAAATACAGACGTCTAACATATTCATAACATCACTTTCCTTTACATTCCTGTAAGTCAGTTAAACGATTTTTTCCGTCGTCTGCCGTTTCCGTGCTTGCTGTTAAACACGCCGACAAAAATAAACATTTGCGGGAACCTTCTGTGCGGTGAATGGTTAACACCCATAAGTTTAACACGTTGAATGCGGCGCTCATATATTAGATCTGGTAAGCGTTGCGGGAGGCACTAAACTGGAGCTGTATGCTCTAGACTGAAGACGCGCTAACATTTCACAGAAATATTGTATTTTTAGTATCTGTGTATCATCTATATACACAGACGTAATGTCCGTCCCCAGTCTTGTCGCGCCGACGTAAACACAGCACTTTTGTTCGCCCTTAATTCATACAGATTTGTACTTACAACATAGTTGTATACAAGCTGAAAGCGCGTTGCATTAAGTAATACACATCGATGTTGTACACAGCAGGGAAAGTGTTAAGCAGATAACGTTCAAGTACGTGACTGAATCGCGTGGAGCATACAATGTTAGGTACATTCAAATAGGAGTTTGCGATCGTAAACCCTAGCAATAACGACCGTTGAACGCTGCAACTAACTGTTGCTTGTGGAGTCTATTCGTAAACTCTTCCTGAAAGAATGTGCTGCTTTTAATGTGAAATGTCTATACGCGCTTTGACGGTAAGATCGATTTGTATATGACGTCAAATGGTTTGATGTTCTGTTGCCGCCATGCCCTCAATCTCCACTTAATAGGTACTCTTTTTTAACTATTCCAATGTATGACTGTTATATTTATATTTATATTTACAAATTAGGTATATAAATAAAAAGAAAATTAATTTGTTTCATTATTAATGTTCTTAAATTGTAACGTCAGTCCAAGAAACAGACTTTATATCAATTTCAATGTTTCGCATCGAAGGGACGTCACTTTTCATACGAGAACAGAAGCAAACGAACATGCAGGCCACCATGATGGTAAACAGTCGCTGACTGAAACTTCAAACATGATTGAAATCCTATCTGAGCTCGCACATTGGGATGCATTGGTACTCCTGAGAACTGAGATGATCGCCTCCCTTTCAAGTGTAACGAGCGACAGAAACACAAGAATTGCTTTACGGCGGATTATGACGGTGGTAATAGTAACTGCCTGATCGTTCTGTTTACTTTAAACTTTTACTTGCAGTAATGGAAATATCAAAATGGCATGTAGTCCAATTGATGTTATGAGGTGAATGAGTGTAAACCCCCATAAAGAAATTCTTGTCTAAATCTATTAAAAAGTTTAAATTGCCGGTGACATTTGCATTCAATATAACCACCTTAGTTCTCAAAAGCATGAACACATTGTAATTAACTATAGACATCATTTCTACTAAATAGATTCATTATCTATAACTATTTTACCCATTTCGAGAATTTTACAATACATTAATATGTAAATACTGCAAATTCAATCAAGACAATCTTATTTTATTAAATTTTAGAAAGGAATAAACGTACAATAAACAACCAAACAATAGATCATTATTGAATGAATCGAGGTAAATTGAATTAAGCGGAATATTTACACGACGTCAATTAGAAAATCTTCCATCTGTACATCCAACAACCGTAATACCAGCTCTCTCCTCCAAATTAAAATTCTACTTAAAACGGACACCGTAAATGAATAAGCGATTAAAGCTTCAATGTAGGTATAAATGTGTAAAATACACGAGCTTTTACACGCGGTTTTACCTGCGTTTAAACTCTGAGGTGGATTCTTTCCATATTTACGAGTAATACTCAATATTTTCAGGATAAATTTTACCCTAACTTCTTAAAACCTTTGTGAATCATTCCCAATATTGAAAACTTCAGAATACGTTGTTTTATTATAATTTTATAAATGAAATAGACAGTGAAAATAAATAATCATCATCAAGACAAAAAATATAGACCAACTTGGCTTAAAATACGCTAAAATACGGTTAAACTTAAAATACGCTACGAATACGTTAAATAACAAATTGATTAATTATGAATAAATATTATATGAAAAAAAAAGAAAAATAAACTTAACATGCCCTACAAATACAATTAAAAAACAAAGTATTTAATTATTAATGAATGTCTAATAAAAAGGAAGGAGTAAGTTTTATCTGTATTGTAGCATTATAACTACACTCACTCAGTGCATACACGAAATGTTGGTTAGTTTTAAATTACATACATACACTTTAATTGAATTTATTTGTATACATTGCAGTGAAAGTGAAGACGGTAATGGTCGAATTGTAAAAGGAAACAAACTTGATCGGTCCGGTAAAAACGACAATGATCGCTGGGCGGTCCGGCGACCGTGACAACCGTGACAATCGAGTTACGTTTTTCTTACGTTTTTTATGTTCAAACGTATGTCGTGCGCTTTTTGTCACCAAGAAAGTAGTTACGTTGAGATTCGATGTCTGGTTACATTGACAAGTATTGACAGGTCGTACAACGACAAATCGACCGGGGAGATACAATTGCAACCCTCATAACCCGGTATAAAGCAACACTTATATTTTGGTACGGAGAATGTTGCAGTACAAGCAAGGCGACCATAAGACCTAAGAAGTAGCAACGCATTTTCGTATAAACTCAGCCAGAACTTCCGTCTAGTTCGACATCTCAGTCAGACTCCGAAGTAGCAACGCATTTTCGTACAAACTCAGCCAGGACTTCAGTCTAGTTCGACATCTCAGTCCTCGTAAGTAGCAATGCATTTTCATATGAACTTTGCCAGGAATTCAATCTAGTTCAACATCTGTCCTCAGAAATAGCAACGCATTTTCGTACGAAATCATATAAGGCTTCAGTATAGTTCGATGCGTATCGTTTATTAAACAATTAGTCAGTCAACAAAGTAGTATTGATACCAAAGACAAATAAGTCAGTTTTTTCTACATTTACGCACCGATTAATATCGTTATTAAAAACAAAAAAAGTGCGTTCAATGTCGATATTATCATTCCAATTTACATCGTTTAATTTGTCTAGCAGTTAATAACCGTAATTATTTTTTTATACATGAGTAGCAAACGATTTCGACCACGTGATGTTAAGTGGTCACTGATCTGCAGTTCACACTGAACAAGTTCACACTCGGACTGAAATCGAAGATTAACATAGTCCTTTCGCTTAAATATACGAGCAATTTCTGAAACACAAAAAATACTTCATGGTGGACTATGCAGCTGGTCGTGGTAACTCCTTATATGAGATTTTAAATCAGAATCCATGAGCAACAGTGTAACTTCAGATAACCTACATGCGTTTTTTACTCTTCTGACATAAAAAATGACAAAAGCGCTTCTGTATGACAGAAACAAGTATGGTTGTCAGAAGTTCTTACTCTTAATAAAAAGTCACAATAAAAAGAATATATCGCTTATGTTGTGACACATATATTAAGTGACTTTTACAGAATTAAGAGAAAAATATTGATGTAAGGTTTACAGCATACATCTATTTTGACAACTTAATACTAGCGCTATTTCATGGTTCCTTTTAATACTCGTGTACAATTATAAACTTTGACACAGACAGTATAAATACGCTTAAACATTTTTTTTGTAAATATGCCATATTACTACATTGCTTCGTTCACGTGGGCTTAAATTGTTAGAATTTTATATTTTTAAGAGTAAAATGTTTTGATGCACTCGCACTAACATATACGCACACTCGTAACATTCAAATTGATATAACTTTTATATTTATAATTTTATAAACCAAATAGTTGTGCCCGCGACTTCGTCCGCGTTTATTTCATACATTTTTACAACATGAAACAACCTACGCATACATGCATCGATACATACAATTATTTAATTCCTCGCCTAATTTACAAAAAAAAACTTTATTTATAACGCACCAAAAACTTCCTCAGGAATCACTCTATCTATTGTAGAAAACTGAGAAAATCCGTCCAATGCTTTTTGTGTTTATAACGAACAGACAGACAGACGCGAGACGGGGGACTTTGTTTTATAATATTTATAGATTGAAGTACAAACAAATGAACGTAACGAAGGAAATGAACGACACGAAAGAAACGAACGAAGCGAAATCTTTCATCTTTACAATATTAGTATAATAAGTAATACGCACAGCCTAGTTTAGTTTACTTCAATAAGCCAAAGTACCGGTAATTTTCTGTTTATTTAAATGTAATTCATGCTAAACAAATTAAATGAACGCTTTATATCTCGTGTCGGATTAAAATAATTTAATCGCAGACTTGCTCGTAGATTTCAAAATATGTGTACACTACAGAATTCCACCGTGACCTACATTCCTTAAGTCGCTTTGATCGTGTTCATTCGGTGTACAAATATCATAATATTCTGGAAATATGAACAAGATCAATAAGGCTGACTACAATGTAATAAAATAATAAAATATTTAACATGAATGGTGTGAATGAATATGGTGTCCACATTTTGGTCATCCGATACAACTAAATGGTAATAATATTTAAAACTGAATCAATACATACAAATACTATTTTGTAACTTTTCTTAAAACTATTCTTTTCGAAAAACTGTAAATAATTCCTAAGATTACTTCCCCGTATTAGTGGTGTCGTTATGATTTTCGATTTCTCCATCGTGTTCCGGTAAAATAACATACTTAATATGATATGAAAAGAAGAAACATCTCACACTAAACACAGGGGGAACATACAAAGCTAAATATAGCAGGCTCTGTTTCCCGTAAGTCATAATAACGTGCATTACTCCGCCCGTGGAGGAACACAATACTAGCGAAGTGCAACTGATTCTCAAACAGAAATCATATACAAAAGATACAGAAAGTCGCAAAATATAGTTTGTAAAAGGTTACACAGGTATAAAATCCCTCACAGAATAATTTTTATTCGTAGTAAGTAACATCGCTGTTCTTAAAACCCCTCGTAGAAAGATTCTTGTATTTAGTTTGGTGAGATATTATTGCATGGTGCATTTACAAATGAGACGTCTCATTCCTCAGGAGTAGCAAAGCATCTATAGTAGACTTCAGATGGGACTCCTGTATTATATTACGTAAGTGTTCGTAATATTTACTTGTACAACTGTTAGTACACAATCTTTCTTAAAAACTTTAAAATTACAACAATTTAAAAACAAAGTTATATTTTATGCGTAGAAGCAAAATTACAGGTTAAAAATATTTATTTCTCAAAAAAGACATTTCATCAATAAATTTTTGAAATTTTAAGGTAATAAATAAATTATATTTTGAAATAGTCATACAATTTATTGTAAGGACTGATATTTTGAGAGTCTCTGAATCAAATCGTGAATTTGTATAGGTTTGGGCGTTAAATGCTAGAATACGTGTCTATTGTTACGTCAGAAGTAATTTACGTTCTACTAAACTTGTATTTTTGGGATATTTTCATAGAATGTAATCATCGAAACATCGTTATTACTTTTTATAATAAGTAAAATTATGGATTTGAACTGAAAGTCGGAAACAATTATAATTATAAAGATGTACTAAGAATAGGCTAAGTTAAGTACGTTTGTTTATAGAAAATATAGTTGTTACGTGGTGATTATTATCTTCTCTTAAATAGCTATTGTGGTAGCCCAGTTTATTAGATTCCGGTATCTCACATGGAGGTTCACGGTTGTAATTCTTGGTATGTTACCTCTCCTTTGATTTGTCAACGTGGGTATTAAAAACATTTATCCAATGCTTTATTGGTACAGCAAAGTGACATGAGATTACAACATTACTGACATTTCTTAACGAAATTCTCGAACGTTTTTGAAGTCTCTCAATCCACACCGGGCCGATATGGCCTAACTTTTCTCCTTCTGAGAGGAGATTAGCTATGAGATACCTTTACCTTTACCGCTATAATTTATCATCTTTAATCCTTAGAATGATAAATGTCAAATTTCATTGCTACATTGAAGTTATTTACCATTTATTTTAACAAGTGACAGATTATATAATAATTATAAAGGTACTTACTACCTTCTTTCCATAAAGCACGTAAAAGAGAATAGATACAAAGTACATCCGCTCATCAAAAGTGACCTTTTAACTTGGAAAGCTACAAATTAAAATCAAATGCAGAGTACCCATTTAAATCTTAATCAAAGCATCAGTGGGAATCGCAGCATGTTTCTAGCACCATACTGGGAAGCGCACTAGGGTTGCCATGAACAAATTTTATAAATAAAAAAACTACCAATTGCGTGTCAATCCCACATTTGAAAACTATATTACCATTTTTCATGCCCATTTTCGTTGAATGTATTTTATTTTTCAAACTGTAACTCGATAACTAATGTAATATTTTTCTGAATTTACCTTTCCGTAGTTTCAAAGATACAAGTGGAATACAAAGATACCCTAATATGGTCAGTAGTAAAAAAAAATATTGTAGTATCACAAGGAAAATTAAGCAATTTACAGTTTGTTCCGTATATATAAATACACTGATATATTAAATGAAAAATTCAAAAGGTTGCTTTCAATTGAAACCGTTTACTCTCGGAAATTATAACATAAGAAAAAACAAATTAACACTACATACATCATTAACTCATTTGCGCAACAAAATCTTAAATTCCATTATTAGATTGTAATAACTAAAATATTTTTTTTGTTTTATTTTATTTAATTATGGTTCACCAACACAAGATACACATATCGTTCCCTAATTTATAGTTCACAATATATCGTTCAATCGTGTTCTTGGAATTACAGGTGAACACAGATTACATATTAAAAAAAAAACGATTAATATTATCATAAAGGTATTACATTATTATTTTTATTATTACTTATTTAAAATGTTACAATGTCAAAAAATGTCCTAAAATAATTAATTAAATATATTATTATGGTCAAAATTACAATAACATAATTAATTATAATTCATTGATGTATTGATAATGTCATAATTATAATTGTTTATTAAAACTTAACTTCACTACTGTTTCGTCAAATATTTTTTAAATTAAATCAACATATCTTCAAGTTCACAACAAGGGTTAAATAAATAATGATATATTTGAAAATTATAACTAAAATTTAACGTCTTTAGTGAAATTCTCTAATATTGTAAGCATTGATCGACAACCCTAATCCGGGCACGCGACGCGCGAACTTAGACTTTCTCTGGCTTTGAACTAACGCCGCTACTCCATATTACAGAAGAACTAATTATTTGTATGTGTTCCTATATGAATATAACGTCCTACATATATATCACAATATTTTTGTGATATTTGAGAAAAATACCTACTTTGCACTTGTTATCTATACTAAATGTGTCCGTAATTATTGGATTCCTTTATAAATTAGTAACGCACCGACAGTCAAAGTACCCTGTCTGATGATGTAAAGAGGTGTATTATTTTAAATCAATATCATCACGGAATGTATAGTAAAATATATATTACTAGGTAATATTTTCATAATTTTGGAACACTTGCAAAGACACCAGTGAACAGTTAAAAAAACATTGGTCATGAGTACCCGTTTAATATTAAAATGTATGTCAAGTGGTCACTGCAGTCGACCAAACAACCTCAGACAGGACTAAAGTCGTATCTGAAGTCATGTGTAGATTGCAGAAGAATTGCTATTACTGTACATGAATTGTTATTGATATTTACGAGTATATTCCACTGACTATAATTGAAATATAAAAATTCCAAAGATTTTTCCCAACCGAACACATCGTTTTGTTTACAATTTTCGTCTAGATTTATAACTCATAAATACATTTTTTTATTCAAATTTAAATTTAATACATCATAAATATGTTTACATACGTTTTTTTATTATTTCTTTAAGAATTTATTCATCTTTATATAACAGATATGTAAAACTAATACATTTTACCATAAGCGAGTGGCTGATAAGTATAATTACCTCGTACGATATTATGACTTAAATAAAGGAAGCTGTATAAATTATTTATTCATTTCATCTAGTAATGTTCCTTAATAACCTATTAATGTACCTGATATTAAAATATAAATGTCTTGTATTGTACTTTATTGCCAGTTGATGGCACAATAAAAATATTCCACAGATCAGATGAGATAGATTATGTATTTCTATCTAAATGGTTAAATCGATTCGATAGATTTATAACTTCCTTGAAAGGGATACATAAATCGATGTTGGTGTCATTTCAGCCGCCTTTTAACTTGTTCGATACGGACATAACGAGTAATCGATGATTTCACTACACATTGATGTCCCTATTAGACGGAATAGTGGTTACATTGAAAAAGGGAAATCTGACGCTTTTCAATCAAATTATAAAGAATTATTCTTGAACATTAATTGCATAATACTTTCAACGGACTTAGAAAATAAGATTGTTAATACGTTGTTATCTATTTCTATGTCAACGATAAATTTTTACTATGTAAATTGATTTCGATCATACCTTTGTATTGAAAAAGTGAAACCTTTTGAAAGGTCGCATATAAATTACGAATTTTTACCCGCGACTTCGTTCACGTGTTACATAATTCGACATATCTTCTTTATTTGTTAACCAATTTAAATGAAAAAAACACTAAACGTTAATTGAAGCCCGTCAAAATATAATCCTGACAACTGCATTCAAATCGGATAAGCCTGTTCTGAGATACACACAAACATACAGACATACAGATAAACAGACAAAATGAAAAAAAAAAATTCTCTCGCGGATATAAAGGCATTCCATTATGATTTTTTGAATATATTTGCCATGTACAGACAGCTATCAGTTACAATTTTATTATATGTATAGATACAGATTTAAGATCTGATAATTTGAAAACGATTACATACATCAATTAGCATAAGCAGCAAGCGAATGATAAATGTACCGATAATTATATACCAAGAAAATGGGTAGGCAGATCACTTGATGGTAAATGATCACTGTCGTCCATAGACTGAATACATATCGAGTAAAAAACACATTTCAATTTGGTGTCCGATGCGATGCTACTCCTGAGGACTAAGATGGTCGCTTCGTTATATTATTATATTATATTATTGGTTGTTATGGCACCCAACATCAGGTTAGTTCTAATCTCAAAAGCATAAACTTTTACGCAGAAAATAATGCTATATCATATGATTTTAAAGTAACATTTGCGGGATTTATAAATTTTACTATACAAATCACTATAAATATATAAATATACAATGTATACTATGAAAAGTAGAAAATATACCGTCAAAGATACTCAATTCTAAAATGGAACTAAAGTACCGTTATTACAATAAACAGGGGCAGGCCGTGCGACAAGGCCTAATATGATAAAACAAGAACTTCGCGAGAGAGAAAGTGAGATGGTCGGATACATTACATAAAAATAAATCGAGTTATGTTTCTTGTCCACTATATACAATACGGTATCATTTGACAGGTGTAAAAATTCCTTATTAGCCACACAGTAAATGGATGAGAGGTAAGCTATTTTTTCGCTCAATTGTCTTAAGACAATTTACTATTAGAAGGCAACACGTGACGTCACGCGGGTAGCGTGTTGGTGGTGGGTGATCGGTCGAGCGGTAGCGCCTATGTGTATATTCGTCGGTAATCATGCGTCGGCTTTACTTTTGGTTCGACTTAAGAATGTAGATGTGGTTAACTACTATCCACTCAAATTGTATTTCGGATAAGGGTTTTCAGTATTTAACCTAAAGTGCTTTTAATCGTTTTATAAATACTAGCTTTGAATTTAATTTATAACAATAGATTATTACAAGAACATAATCAATTGTAAAAATCTGTTACCGTGATATATTTTCCATTAATATCGTAGGACTACCTACGTGGTGTTTAGGTAAACATTCAGACCAGATACACAGAGAGTTCCAGATTCGATTCCTGTCAAGGAAAAACTTTGTCTTTGTGATTATGTCCGTAGTAACCATGACACAGAAATTACTAGTACGCGGCTATAATCGTTGAAAGCGTACTTTACTTATTTATGCATATTTACCGATAAATTTAATTTTGTATGTATTTTCAAACCATTTTTGCCCATTGTATTAAATATGATTCTCTATAACAGTTAATCGCTCACTCAGTAATTAACGTCGTAGATTCAACTTTTACATAACATAGTGCAGGTATCGTAATAAATTCGATCATATAGCAAAGTATTTTTAACATAATAGCATGGATTTCCGCAAAATAACTGACCCTATTAAATACATTTCGAAGGGTAAAGAAATAATCAATAAAATGTATCGCGCTTGTTACTCTTAACTCGTAACATGGTGGCGGGGAAACAACTTGTAATCTGTACGTGACTCGAGTTGAAAACGTTTAGGACAAATGAAGGTACTGTTAGACGCTATAATTATTTATAACTTCCCGATTTGATATCGAATTCACATAAATCAGATGGCTCGTGATCGGCCTACCGATCGGCGAGGCGTTTACGTGCAATAACGATTATAGACGTATTAATCTTTAAGTATTTTGTAGCAAATGTATAAAATGAAACATTGCTTACCTATTCTTAACCGACCTACAAGAAAAGGTTATCAATTTGTCGGTTTTTCACATTTATCATTTTGTGTCATTGGAGTGAGTTCGTCCGTAAGCTATGATACCTCTTTTAGGTCAGGCTTACCTGTAAGGTTCTGGCAAACACACGAGTGGTCTAAGGTTCGAGTCCCGTGTATCTGTGACATGTCTAATATTTCGAAATTTATGCGTATTAATTAAAGGAAAATACCTTACGGAAAATTGCAATACTGGAAGTTCTCCATAAATGTCTCAAAAATGTGTAATCCGTATTTTACAAGTTTTTGGCAAGCTATTGCTTAATATTTCTCATTTTGAGAGGAAATATATGCCCGTAATGTGACAGGAATGTGTTGATGATGATGATGGACTTTTTCAAATGTCGTCCAGTGATGTTCAGTCTTCATTCATTTAAAAAATAACACTAGAATATCGTTAAATGATATAAAAAGGCTAGCTAGATTTAGCTCAGTAAATTACTACTGAAAATAACTCGACAAATGACCGCAAGACATATGATTTGCGCCTATCTATCTCACTGTGACTAATTTATCACGCAGTTCTAATTAACGCATAGCAATTAAAGTACCAGCGAGCACAATAATGTGAACATCAGATAGCCTTTGAGGGAGAGCTTATTTTAACGCCACACGTAGAGATAAAATTTATTTAGCTCTAGTTACTGCCTGCCATTTAATTTACGTGAACTTAAATTTTTGGGTTTTTCCGGATTTTCTAACAGAAAAAACTTCTCATCTACTCATACACGCAATTGCGATC
>DWON01002893.1:0-19363 GCA_018251015.1 Phocides pigmalion okeechobee
TTAGGCATTGAGCTCTTACACCGCGGGATGGTAGGCGGAGTTGCCCCCTGTCGTCAAAAGTCGAGTTTGAGGCATGGAGGGTACCCAGAAAATCGTCTTTCTCTTTTGCCGTATGAGCCAGAGAATCGTCTGGTTTCCGAATGGGCGGTAAGGACTAGCGACAGCAATTGGCCTCGGCTTTGGCCAGCGACCAGAAGACTCGACTCCTGGAGGAATCCAACTAGTCACTCACCAATTCTGCCGAAGTGCTTAGCCTTCGCCTTAGCATGCTTCTTTGCTAAACGGGAGGCAGTATTAAATGCGGCTCGGACCTCGGGTGTCTTTGGGTCCTTGCAGGCGTGCGCAGATTCCCAGGCTTGATAGGCCTCTTGCTTACGATTTTATACGTTAGCACAGGGCCCCGGTCTCCCCCGTGTACGATTACCTGGCTCCACACCGGTCTCTTACTCCGGCAAGGTAATCGTGCAACGGGATTTTTCGCCGGTTGGCGGGACAGCCTCCCGGGCCAGAGGTTAGAAGAGTTGCTTGGGTTCGGGTCCCCAACAAACCGGCGGGCGGCCAGCGGAAAACCGTTTTATCGGGTCGCCCTGGCCCGCGCGCCTGTATACCCCGCCTCCAAGAACAACGATGTTCGAAAAACCCACCGGTCCCGAGAAAAACGCTGTAAGAAGCATTACAAGGAGGTAGGAAGGGACAAGGGGATAAACTGGCACCCAGGCGCACTACTGGAAAACGACATATCATTATTAGCGGTAGATTCCGGCCTGAGGTGGTAGCTAGCCAGGCAGATTCCATAAAAGAGATCTTACCACGAAGCATGACACCTTTGGGAATCACGCCAGCCAGTGTCAGACCTCACGACCAGTGGGACCGTCGCAGTAAGATCTTAAATACCCAAGCAGACGCTGCTGCCCATCTGCCTGGTAAAACTGGTTATCCCTTAGTCACCTCGTACGACATCCACGGGATGAGAGGGAGTGGTGCTATTCAAAACCGACACCACATAGCCAAAATAAGTATAATAATATAGTGTAATATAGACAGGAAACGGACAGGCAGCCCACGCAATATTAAGTGGTCATTGCTCCATAACCGCCTTCAATTAGAACAGGAGGCAGTTTTGAGAACAATCGTAGGCTTATTGTTTCTTGTACTGTTTTGTTAGAAAAATAATTTAAAATATAGCTAACTCGTGGTATTTCCTGTAAAAATTATTGAAACATAGCTCTAGAAGAATAGCTATAAGAATAGAATTATTCCATATTTTACACATGAAATTGATTATCACCGGCGATGATATTCACAAAAGTGGAAAGAATAACTAACTCGGGTCGACGGTAAAACTACCTACGAAATGTAGTGAAATTGTTTGTAAACAATTCTTATAATTTAAGAATATATAATTTAATAAAATAATTTGTGTATACGCGAGCGCCAATTATGGTCATTTGGTTTGATGTCGAATAGTAAACACGTATCGTATACTGAGTAACTTTCTAAAATTTCGTGGCGTTCCGATGCATAGTGGAGTAATGCATAAAGGAGAAATACAGACATTTATTTTTACGAATAGATTACTAATAATTAAAAATGAATCTACGCGGGAGGCCTGACGATAACATTACTTTTTACAGAAAATATGCAAGAAAACGTGATTTATTAAAAAGAAATATAGTACATATGCCATAATAAACCAGTGTTTATTTTTTTAAGAAAAAAAAACATAGCTTATAAAAGACATGTATTCACCTTTTTTGTATTAATTCAATACAAAACAAATATCTTGAAAATTAAAATGACGCGTCTCCATCTTAACAGCCAGTCTCAAAATTTATATAACTATAATACGAAATAAAAACTTGAAAATTAACAGGCTTTAATTCTTGTAATCAATAGTTTTTATAATACAATTATATTTTTATTATTTTTAATTTTTATATTTTTTTATGTCTCTTTATAATTTGCCTTCTGCTTCAAATTGATGTCATGTACGAAGTAAAAGTGGAAATTGTTTTGCAAATGAAGATATAATTTGTGTCTTGTATAAGTATTTAACTGTGCTGTTTATTTCCCGAATAAAGCTAAAATAAAAATAAAATAAATAAACAAACAACATATGGCATGGATGCGTGGTATGGCAACGGGTCGCCATGCTCACAGCTGATCTAACCGCTCCATTATGTTTTACATCAAAAATCAGTGAATGAAGATACTTGTGAGTGATTCTGATTTCATATCGTTTTTGCTTAGTAAGCTCCTCGCTATAAAAAACGATGCATTTACTTTATGGCTTCAAAGAGCTTCTGCTGAAAGGCACTACAGTTTTATATCAAGTTTATAAGTTTGCTTCATGATTGGAAAGCTTTTAATAACAATTTTTTAAGCTTATATAATTATATCAAGCCTAAACATGTGTTTAACGTAAGAGCATGCAGCATATTAAAAGGTTACTATCGCCTATAGACTCCTTAATCGAACCCAAATTGGATTTGGATGTCAAACTACGACGCTGGCTTTGACTAGGTCGGATCGCCTCGTGTCTCTGTCTTATCACACTCTTTAAATCAGGACACACCAGCACTAGATAAAGTATTTTTATTAAAGAAGATGTACCGGTATTAAGTGCGGTCGTCTAAGAGATTTACCACCACTAATTAACTTGAAACAATTACTTTCTTTAACAATCATCGAAAATAAGTTGGATGGATTGTAACATGTTCTTTAAAATACCGAATCTCTTATGAATTTTTGCTACTAGTGGTCACCCATCCAATATTCGATCGCTCCCGATGACGCTTAATTTGACTTATTACAAATTTCTCAAAGCGTTTCTACTAAGAGTAAAAACTTACTTATAATAGTACACCCGAGTATGATGGTTACATTTTTTAAGTTCCGACGCAAAAAGAGATTTGTTACAAACTTGACGTGTCTGTTAGTGGCATCCTACATGAATGGAGCAATTTTAACTTAGTATTTGTTAAAAATTACACTTGATTAGTAGTGCTCTTAGCTTTTATTAAAAGAAATCCATCCAGATATTTCAAGGTGTTTCTCCTGATTGCAACGATTTTAAATTCAAATCTTTGTTCAATGATTGTACAGTTACAGATTGTACAGTAGTTCCTGAGATTAGCGCGTTCAAACAAACAAACAAACAAACTCTTCAGCTTTATATATTAGTATAGATATAGTTTCAAAACAAAAAATATTTATAATATATATATAATTGTGTGATCATTAACTATAATGATGGATTTAGTCATTTCAATTAAATTACACTTTTTCATTTATGCATATTGTTTCGCTGTATTGTTAGGGGGGAAAACGCGGCAAATGACAATAATATATTTACCTTTCCTCTGATACTAGAGTAATCTGTTTCGCCAGACCCAAAGCCCTCGGGCTCTGGCAGTGGGCTCGTTGGCGAATCCGTGTTCTCCATGATACAATTCGTCAGTCAAGCAAGTTAAAGTACACCAACGAAAGCTTGCACCATTATATCATCACGCAAGATTTCAGTATTTTCTGCTTTATTGCAAGCACCTACACAAAAGAACACGAATATATAACAAAACCATAAAAAAGTAACGTAACACTACAAATTCAGTGCGGGAAGTTAACAATGTAGTCACAAAATCGAATAAAAGACAGACAATGTCGACGAGAAGTATTCAAAAGAATTTCGAACGTTTAATAAAATAAAAAATATCCATTGATTTCACTAATGAAACTTACATGCGTTGAATATTCGTAACAATTCGCATTTACTTTATAGTTTTTAGACGCTATGCTAAATATTCAAAATACACAGCTCTCAGCAAAATAAAACAGATGGAATAAAAAATTTATGAATGTAGATTTAGGTAGCGTAAATGCCAACTTTTGACAACTCAGCTTTCAGTCAGCTAATTTTAATTAAAATTGCAACATTCACTTGATTTACATTCTCGCTTTTTAATCCATGCATTCAATTTGTTTCATAATTAGTAATAAGTAATACAATTTCTGCTTATACCCTAGTCCTTTTTGTTTCTTAAACTATACAACTCAATTATGATTTTACTGTTACTACAGCTATGTCTAGGTCTTTAATATTAAACTCGAAAGAAATATTTCTGTACTGTAACGTAAAATACTTGTTTCTAAAATAAAATGTGTGTTAAATTGTAGTTCTACTCATGAAAATAAAATACATTTTACTTTAATTACAGAAAGTACACTTATTTCTTGTGAAAGTTCTTTAAGACAATTGAATAAACTTTTTTGTTAACTGAAATAAACAGCGTGTTTCGTCTCTAGCGGGATAACAGTTCCAAAAAGCCTGTTAATTAATCATTTATAATCTGTGGTTAAGCGAGAGCGAGAGACTGTAATTATTTGTCTCTTATTTTATTTGCTTTGCCTATCTCAGATCAATTGCATCGAGTTTATATTTTACTTTATTTGGAGTATTTGTAGAGGCTCATTTTTAAGTAATATCTTGGTTTAGTGATCCGTTCCTTAAAATATGGTGCTGTGGATACCTCTATCACTGAACAATCAATATGGGTGATTTTGGTTCTCCTG
This sequence comes from Phocides pigmalion okeechobee, assembly GCA_018251015.1. Lineage (NCBI taxonomy): Eukaryota > Metazoa > Arthropoda > Insecta > Lepidoptera > Hesperiidae > Phocides > Phocides pigmalion. The sequence continues at coordinate 4,570 of DWON01002893.1, forward strand.
AATGTTCGTGGAAGAAAATGGTGATCGCAAAGTCGAATAATAAATGGAGTTCTACCATTAGATCGGAACACGCGCTCGAAGGTAGCACGATGAACACCGCAAACTTTTCCTTGGGTGATGAACAAATACCTTTATGTAACATTAAGAGAGAAAACGAGGATGATACTGAAGAAATGATTCCGGAAGACAGCGTTAGTCCACAAGGTTTGTTTGTACAGGAGTTAAATGTGTTGATGGAACCACCAGAGAAGCGAAGGCGTCGCAAAGGCTCGGCGCCCAAATGCGAGTCGCCCGAGGAACGAGCCATACGATTGTCGAAGATGTCCGCGTATGCAGCACAGAGACTCGCCAATGAGACGCCTGAACAGCGCGCGCTTCGCTTGAGGCGCATGTCGGAGTACGCTGCAAAGAGATTAGCGCAAGAGACCGGCGCACAACGGGCTAAGCGCTTGGCACGAATGTCTGCATATGCAGCAAAGAGACTCGCCAAGGAAACTCCAGAGCAGCGTCAGGCGAGACTCACTAGAATGTCCGCATATGCTGCTAGAAGACAAGCCATGAGGAAGAACACTAACACAAACATCCCAGGGGGCTTTGATCCTACACATTCACTTTACAATATGATGCCTGACCAAAGTTGAAATATATATCTGCACAAGTCATCACATTATTTTTAGATACGTAATCTAGATATGCATACATTTTATTTTTACACTATTAGTTAAGAAAAACTATGTAAATAAAAATTTATATATTTAATTTTTATTAAAACTGAAACTACTAATATAAATGTTTATTAATTAGTTTTCAGCATATTAGAATGCATTATTTTATTTTTGATTAATACTTGCATACAAAAACTTTACATAAGCAATCTGCCGATTGGCAAATATGCTAAATCTTTAACAGGCTTGAAAGTGTGCAAATTATTAATAAATGCATCTTTTTATACAATGGTCTTGTTCTTATTTGAGCATTGTATAGAGCGCTCTGATCTCATACACTAACTCATATATCCCAAAAATAGATACAATGATGTACGGAAAATTAAATAATATTTACTATTGGAATATATATTGCTTTATTAAATTGTAATGTAGTTTTTTTTCTAATTGGGGCAATAAGGGAGAATCTAGAACTTTAGCTGAGGCAGGGAATGTTTCTTAGGATCCACTTGAGATGAAAATCTCAGTTTGTTAACCACAACCTTCCATAAAAATAAGTAAATCAAATATTTTTGTGACTGCTAAGAATTCTGCAATAGTATCGTTGTTCATCACCTCAAACACAATAAGGTTGTCAGTACCTGTACTGAAATGTCACCATTGCTTGAAATTACTTAAGGCTCGTCTCATCGGCTCACTTGACAATAAACAGATCTAAGAATTAAAGCTGCAAAGAATTACTAATACTGGTGTTAAAGTACACATATAAAGATCTGTTGAAAACTAGAACCAAACTATTGACAGAATTGGGCATAATAGACACATCATTATGTATATATGAAAAGATTGATATTTAGAGATCAAACTCCATGTTTTACAAACTTGGCTCCACCAACAACCAACAAATTTGAAGTACTGATAATCCTCAATATTGACGGGCTTAAATGTGGAGAAATAACATTTGTTAAATAAAACCAATATCTGATAGAATAAAATTTTATTTTAATATAGTTTTAATATGTACATGCAAGCAAAATAAAACGTTAAATATTTTAATGCTGCCACAAATTCATCGTCTTATCATCAACAGGCATGTAAATATTACATTAGCGTTACTATCTATCGATCGTCAAAGGATGATCAAAAGTTGACCTTGAAAACGAATATCGACTTTTGTGACCTTTCGATACTATTCGTCGAAAAACGCGAGCAATATTGATAAAGCGCATCACTATCGATACTATCAGTCTGAGAGTATCGATGTTTACTACTACTGCTAATACTATCGATAATATTGCATTATTAATATTGCTCGCGTTTTCCGGTAGATAGATAGTATCGGAAGGTGACAATCGTCTGTAGGACTATTTTTTAACACTTTTTAACCCGCTTGCGGCTTGTACACACCTGTGTTATACATACAAATCAGTATGGATTACGAGCGAACAAAAGTGTTGCGTTGACGTCGGCGCTACAAACACAGATGTTGAAAGATATAATATTTCATTGAATTGTCAGCGCATCTTCTGTCTAGAGAAATAAGCTCCAGTTTTGTGCACCTCTCGCAACGCTGACCCGATCTAATATATGTATAAGCGCAGACAGTGTTAAGCCCACGATACTATGGCAACCTATAGATAGTCCAGTAGATAACTACGCAACGTTAATAAACAGTCAAGCATTCTCTCATTGCCCCACAGACTAATCATGAGTAAAATCATGCTTAAATTTCGTGGCAGTCTTGTTATAATCATTATATGAGATTCAGGCGAAGTCAAGGAATGTTTTATCAGTCTACAAACACAAATACCATAACACTACTTTTATACTTAAATATCTCTATTAATAAAATGTTTTTTGTAATACTATATTTTTATGGTATTATACGTACGCAATAAAAGTTAAACACTTGATATAAATTTACATCTTTAAAATTTGAAATATCTATACAATCATAGCTGATACACGATTTAAAACTCACATAATTGCCGTATTTGTACAATTTACTGTGTAACGGGTACTCACGATTATGTGTCGTAAGTATCAGTTACATAGCTTATCAATGTTAAAATACAATATTGTATAATTATAAACATTTCATTTAATTTAAATAGAATGAAATATATTTTTCAATATTTATAGCTACCAAAAACCTCTATGAAGCTTACCTACTGTTTTTTACATATTAATTATAATTTTGTGCCTACTATAATTATCCAAGATCTTATAGATTTAAAATAATATACATTTAATACATTAAAATTTATAATCAACTCAAAATTTTACTAAAAATATTATAATATTCTAATTAATAAGCAGTTAAAGGACCAATTTAAGTCTAAAACATTTTATTGGTTTATTATTTACGTATCAAATGTTCTAACAAGGATAAACATGTGTATAACTAAAAGCAAATAAGCTGCCATGTGTGTGCTGAACATAAAATTTTTCATATCTCAATAGCTGCTTTCCAAATTCGACCACATACTTTTCAAAACTTTGCACAGCATGCTTCAAAAGTTAAAGGAGGGAGGTAATTTTGAATCTACATACATATAATTCCTGAAGATCTATCCAATGATACGTGCTAATATGAACTGGTTATTTTCATCTCTTAGCACATGTATAGAGTGCAACCTCTAAATTTATTTTCAACATTTTAGTGATTCACTACTATGACTCAGCGGTAACACGGTAGTGCCTTCAAATTTTCATGTATATAATGCATGAAGTCTACTATCAAAACGGCTATGATATACATATAAACAGAAAGACGACGAAATTGCAAGTTTTCTTTATGTATTTATTTTTTGCTATTTGTCATTGGAGAGATTATAAATTGACGATATAAGAGCCTGTTTTACACTCAAAAGACCTTGACAGAAGGCAGATTCTAGAATATAAAAATGGTAATATTACAGAAAAATGAACGAGTAACTACACTATAGTTATAACATTAATGTTTGGTAAATATATAATATATTTTTTATTGCTAATAGCAGCTCTACGTATCAGGAAACTATTCTTATACAGGTGAAGTTAACTTTACGCAGTGGTCCTAGTGCAACTACACTTATACTATTGAATCCTTAATGTATTATTGCAAGGCAAGAGGAAAGACTTATTTATGCTCCAGCAATACTGTCAAAGCCCGCTTGACAATAAATTGCAGCGCAGGGGAAATCTTACTAAAACTATACTTATACTTATAAACTCGGTCTGATTATACTAATTATACCGCTGAGACTCCACAAGCTGCCGCTGAAGTTTTTTTATACGGCCAATACCAACACCATTCTTTGAAACTTATCTTATACAGTTACATAGCAGTTCACAGTATACAAAGTTAAATTATACACTCGAAGCCCATTCCAGATGTACTTGTGATGACGTCACGTTGCACGACGAAATGCACTTTTCCTTTCGCGAATTGAACCTAGTTATACTTTACCCTATATACATCTGTATCTAATGCTGAAAACTGCTTACATCACATACAGTTACGCCGCTAAAGCTGAGCTAATCATCGCTGTACAGAGTATAATTTATATCAATAGCAGCTGAAGTGAACATTATTATATTTTTAATACTATTTTAGTATAACCTAATCGCTCTAATCATGTTACAGTTGATAAAATCTCATTACACAATATTGCTTATACCGCCGATAGCAGCTACACACTAGTCTTATACAGCCGAAGCCCACAGGAGTCCTAGTCTGGTATATTTATACAACCGAAACGCTCGTGCACATGCCTCCGCCACCTACACGTACTGGTCCGTGGCGCCGGGCAGCGTGGAGAGCACGAGACGAGGCGGGGCGCGCCGCTAGCAGGGCGTGTCCGCGAGCGGCACGGCAGCGAGCAACTGCCGCGTCGACGACGACGAGCTGTACGAGTCGCCCGACGATCGCACGCTCGACGTCGACAACGGAGTACCTTTTGGCAAACAGATCTACAGTTCGACTGGGGAAATACAGTGCTTCCTTCATAATCTGCCTTGTGCTTGTGCTTTGCTTTGCTTGAAGAGATACAGTTGCTTGGTATACTTAGAAGTGAGGAACAATTTTAATCATAGATAGGACTTCAGTTCTGTTGGAGATTTTATATGGTTATCCAAAAGCTGCAGTGATTATTTAATATCATGGAAGGATCTTTGATCTGACAGACTATTGAAGTACTACGATATAATAAAATACATACCCGGCAGTGAAGTGACGTGGTGCGGCAGGGCCCAGCGCTGCGGGGCGCACTCGGGGGCCGCTGTGGGCGCTTCCTGTAACAATATCCACCCTCATATCACCGACTTATTTAAACTAGTTGTACATTGAACCGTTTTGAAGACCGAATTCAGCTTATAAAACCTTATCTAGTCCATATTACACATACTAGAAATCAATTTTGAATTTGCATTTTAATATTTCTTTATTCTTAATTTTATATGCATTACTCATATTTACACATTCTTGTAGCAAAAAAAAACTTATTATCATATTTTCTTTTTTTTTCTTAGTATTTGAGGTTCCATAGACTAAATTCGGCCTTTTCAAGATGCGGTAAAACGATCTACCCAAATTAATAACACAACATGGCTTGCGTAGCTAGTTAAGTGACAATGAATGCGAATGCGAACACAACTGTGAACAACGATGCGGAACTGAACAAAACGATGCGAACGAAACAAATTGCGGCGGCACACTGAAAGCGAGGCGACTGCTACCTACTGAGTGACGGTTAGGCCGGCGGCACGCCCACACTATAATTATTCATTTCCTAAGTATATACCCTAATAAAGATACTTTTGAATAATTGTATAAGACCCCTTCCAAAGATACACTCTTTATTTAGACAAGCTCCCCCTCTCCTAATAGGCCATCTAGCGTCCTTTACTCTTTTATGCTGAGAATAATTTGCTATATTTATATTTATTTTTCTATTTCTTTAGTTAAATTGCCCTTCCTTTCTATCCTATTATTAAATAAAAAAAAACTTTGAAATAAAGACAAAACTATTTTAATAAAGTATTGAGTTCTCATTGAACAGCCACAACGACTCTATATTAGTCTTTTGGTCATTATTACTTTCACAAAATAGTTAGGAGAGTAGGATACGCGATATGTATGTATTATTTTCCTGTCTTATTATACAGGCTTACTATTCATCAAATTCTTTGTAATATGTATTCCCGAACTCCTTTCCTGGGTTAAAATCAAACATCAATCCCGGTAATCCCGAACCTGAATCCCAGTAGTCCTGAACTCCAATCCCGGTAATCCCGTACATGAATCGCGTTAGTTCTGAACCCAAATTCCAGCTGTTCTAAAGCTTAATCCCAAACCTCAATCCCGGTAATCCCGAGCCTGAATCCTGGTAATTCCGAACCTGAATCCCGGTAGTATTGAACCCCAATCTCGTCCGTTTTAACGATCAATCTCAATCCCAGTAAACCCGAACTTGAACCCAGGTAGTACTAAACCCCAAACCTGGCCGTTCAAACGCGTGATCCCAAACCCTCAATCCCAGTAATCCCGAACCTGAATCCCGGTAGTACTGAACCCTATTTCGAGTAGTCCTAATCTCTAGTTCCGCTAACCCCTTTAGTCAAGTTTGGTCCCGCCAGTCCCTACCTCTAGCGCCGGTGCGGGCGCGCCACCAGCGTGACTTACGCAAGTCTTTGGCACGGTGAGGATGGTGGTAGCGGTGTCCTCGGGCGTGAAATAGTCCGAGTCGTCCGCGCCGCCCGCCGACCCCGCGCCGCCCGACCGCTCCGCTGCGCCACAACACCAGCTTACCACACGCACACACACGTGCACACTTCTTTTTTGCGAGTAAAGTAGCGATCGAGCATACACGATACCTGATCTTTAGATGCTGCAACCTATCCACATACAACCTCAAACAGGAAGTCATTTCCATTCGACAGCCCTATCGATATTGTGACTATTTCAAGGTCAACTATCGATAAATAGTATATCGACATTCTGGCAACACTAGTGCAACAGAAATAGTGACACTTCCACATACAGACCGCGCACAAGTATCCACGGCACCGAAACATACACAAAACGCAGCAAGTCCCAAACTGCACAAGTTGCACAAACTCGGTAACAAATACGTGAAGCTTTACCATTCGTTGAGGTCTGAACAAGACCTCAAATTGCCACAATGTATTGCAATAAGCTACTTTAATATAATAAATAAAGTCTTTTTAAGTATATTTACGAGTTCTACGGGAAGTATTTGACGTATTGAATTCTATTATGAATATTAAATTTTGAGTAATACTGTAGAATACCTATTATATTGGAAACTGCTGGCAGAATTACAATATTTTATTTTTCCGTTACTCAAAATTAATTGTAAAAAGGAACCCTTACAGGCCCATTTCGTCGCATGTCTATCTGTCAAAACTATATTTTATTATTACATACAATGTTGTATGAACACAAAAGGTGTGTTGTAAAAAGGGCTTATTGCGAGCAACTTTAAGCAGGAAATATTACCATTTTTAAACATTTTTTCATATAGTTTTCAGATATACGATATTGTACATTTGTAGTCATTTTTTACAGGATGTTTATAAGATACTCCACTCGCTACTGTGTCACAGTTGAGCACGGGTCTCCTCTCAGAATAATAACTTAATACTAAAAACAATATACTTACTCATAACAATAGATTTCTAAAAATGTAAGCGGCATTAATTTGTAGTTTAAATGACATTTTTGGCATGATAGTTGACTATTTTTAACTTTTCTTAGTTATCAGCTACTGAAAGTAAGGAGAGTTTAATTGACTTTATAACAAATGTGGACGTCGAGTCAAGTAATAAATTGATGAAAAAATCTAACTAAAATATTTATTAATTAAATAAAATATTTGTTGGTAATCTTTTTTTATAACTCCTTTTAAATTGAAATGTAGCCTTCTGTTAAATTCTCAATTGCTACTCGGTCTTCTGATTGAATGTGGTCTAAAGAGTTTAATCTTTCAATATTCTCTTCAACTCTCTTCAAAGCTCTTCAACGAATCCACCTAATCGAAAACCGCGCAACTCCGGATTCGAATAACTACGGATTCGCGTATAATACTGTATAGATTTCTTTTAGATAGACGTTTCTTTTCACTTATGGTTATTGCTTGGATATATGACTAGTGATACCTCATTATTACTTTTTTCTACTTTAACAGTATTAGAGCAGACCCCACGTCCATTTGTTGGCAAGCCAATAACGATCAAACTAATGATTCCTGTTGCAGCACTATCTGATAGAAAATTGAGGCCAATTAAAACCGAATAAGCATGTCTGAATTTAATGATTTTGATAGTTTATGGTAGAACTTGACTTTTACGGCTAAATATCTTTGCTATTTTTGACCATAATATAAAATATTGGAATGATATATTATTGAGGATGTTCACTAAAACGCAAAGCTTAAAAGCTCCAACAGATAAGTTGGGAGAATTCAATATCGGTTGACATTTGGTCTGATCACAAAACCTTCCGCAATAGTTTGAGGAAAAATCCGCGTTGAGATGTAGTGGAGTATGTTTATACGTTGTTAACAGATTAGGCAGCTGTAAAATTTTGGAACTACTATATCATGTTATATTCAAACAGATTAATAGCTTTAATGAGTAATTATTTTGCCATATACAAAAGGTTAGCTGCCAATTTTTGCCGCTAGCCCCTATGTATATGTTGTGTAATTTAAAATTTTAAAACACCGCCGTCTTCTGTTTTCTTCCCGAGACGAGACCCGTGACCGGCGTGTGTTTGTCCAACATGTGTTCTCGTGTTTGGCTGCTTTTTCTCTCCCTGTATCTAGTTGTATCTATTTTTGTCTGTTTATTTATCTGTCTGTGTGTGCGTGTGTGTGTGTGCTTTTTGAATGTCTATGTGTTTGTGTGTGCGTGTGCGTGTACTGACAGTGCAGCGGCTCGGGCTCGTCCGTGTCGGTGTCGTCGATGTGCGCCAGCGCAGCGCCGCTCCGTGCGCCGCCCTTCAGGATCTGCATACGACAATAGCATTCAGTACGGTGACACTATCATGACCAACCCAATAGATGCCCAACATACATATATTTCAATGTTAAAAATTTGTTCTAAATTTGTACGATTTCTTTATAATTTTAATGATTTCGCAACATGAGCGTTGTGAAAAATATAAACATATATTAAACTAAGAGTGAAAAGTTTTCTAAAGAGCAAACAGTAAATTATCCGAAAAATCATTTTTTATAGTATACAAAAAAAATATATTTCAAATTTTCATGCAACACAAAGTCATTGTTACCTTATAAAATACTGCCTTAATATAGAGAAAAAAATGCAAAATATTTTTGTAATTGAGAAAAGTTTTTTTACAATCAAAACTCAAAAATAACTAAAGATTAGTAAATTCTTTAGTTATTTTATTATTTGATAATAGCATGGAATAAGAGGATATTAGGAGTTACAGGAGTTCAAGTTAAAATAATTCTAGAGATGGCAACACTGTACACACTGTGTAACACAAGACTAGTGTAGATAATTATGTATATTGAAAGTAATGACCCCGTTGGGCGGCATCTGCGTGAGCAGCGGCGAGCGGCGCTCGGCGTCGCTGTCGGGCTCCGGCTCGGCCGCGTCCGCCGCCTCCGCGCCCGCCGAGCCCTCCTCCTCCTCGCCGCCCTCCCCGCCGCCCTGCTCGGAGTTCAGCGAGCTCTGGATTGGTTTAAAAAGTAAATATTCGTGTAATGATCATAACAAATTGAATTTATATATATATGTATATATTTATGATACAGGACTAGAAATCGAACGTGCAAACCGTCTGATATTAAGGGTAACTCCTTAATATCAGACGGTTGGATGTACATTGCCCATGTACATCCAGATAGATACTTAAAATAAAATAAATTATTTGAATTTGAACCTCAAACTGAACAGAAATCTATGTAAGGTTGGGAGTTGACGCGTCGCTACTCCCGAGGATTAAGATGGTCGACTCGCATATAAGTAGCAGTCAGCCGCACTTATCCACTACCACATAAGAATTGTTTCACGAGACATTATGAGTCTAGTTATAATGGCAACTGTTAAAAATATTTTGAATATATAAAACTGTGATAACCTAAAGGTTAGCAACAAATTATCACCGGCTTTTATGACGAAAGTAACTATGGCCAGAATCTACATTTTATTTTATCGCATCTCTCCAACCGAAATACAAGTAATGCTTTATGGCGGATTATGAGGGCAGCGGTGGTACCTCCCCGGTCGAGCTATACTTCTCCCACCTAGATGTCTGAAAGTTAACCGTAAAATAATGAAAGATGCATAAAGTGGACTAACGGCCTATTCGTTCTAATTCCGATGGAAACTCATGTGCAGTAGTAGGGCAATAGTGAGATAACGTGTTAATCGGTACCTTGGAGAGCTTGTCGACGGTGTTGAGGCTGGCGCGGCTGGCGCGGGCGGCGCGGCCGGCGCGGCACAGCAGCGGGCTGGCGGCCTTCTCCTCCGCGCGCTTGGCCTCCTCCTCGCGCGCCAGCAGCACCGACATGCGGAACTGGACACGATCTTTTATTATTACACTATCGCATTACCACCAAAATAAGGGAATAATTTCGTACTAACGGACGGTTAAATTTTGTGTATTTCTTTTAGTTTTAATTTAGTACAAAAATATATGTGAAATTGTTAAAATATGTTATACCTAATGGCAGTTATTACAAACTTACAAAAAAGGTATCAATAAACAATTGTCTCTACAGCTTTATCCTTACTCTTCGACTCTGTGCCATGGACTCCGTAGATAAATACAAAAATGACAATACAAAAATCTAGTTATTGATTCTATATGTTTAATAAATATCGTATTTTTGGATTACTACAATAAAATTATTATTAGGTCAATGTTACATGTTAATAAATTATTTTTAGATATATTTTTTTTGATTTGGATATTTGTCTAGCCAGGGGTAAAACCTGCATTCTGAACTTTTAGCCTAAACCAGTATAACCGATGCTTTAACACAGGTTGTAATGAGTGATTAAAAAGAGTGAAATTCTCGACTCGGCTAAATGTTTTTTACTTATCTAAAAATGTCATAAATATGCTTAGGGACATCAAGCATCTCCATTATATTGTTAATGTATTTTATTTACAAGGTTGAACCCATCGAGAGTTATATTATTATGAACGAACTGAAACAGACCTCTGGGGTGAGTGGTTCCTTCTTGGTGCCCTTGGTTTCATCCTTGGAGCCACTGCCGAGGCTTGTGGACGAGCTGCGTTCTAAATTGCATCGGTTCAGTATTTCAGCTGCCTGCAATCATAATATTAACACGAATACATCTTTAATGCTGCCTATGAATGAACCTTAAGCATGTCAGATATTTGAAGTTGGGTTATAAACCAATTATTAATTGATTTAATGGCGATAACTAAATAGTAACATATCACAACTAATTATGATTCCAGAACTTTAGCGGCTTAATAAGTGAGAAAATTTTAGTGTGTAATGTGAGGTGTGATGTCGGCTTCGAATAGTATTAAATCTTCTTTTTCCGTGAATGCCATAGGAGAGTTGTAACTAGCAAATTATTTTTAAATTCTTATGGATGGTAACATGGATGATTGGATGTATTTTTGAATAATTTACTGATTGGATGTATTGTTGAATAATTAGATGGTTGGATTGGTTGTAGAGATAATATACCTGTGAGGCGGTGTCGGTGTCGGGGCTGGCGATGGCGGGCGCGGCGGCGGGCGGCGGGGGGCGCGCGCGCGCGGCCGGCGGCCCGTTCAGCGCCTCGATCAGCGACACCGGCTCGTAGCCCGCCGGGATGTTCTCCATGCTGCCCTACACGGGAAGGACACATATGATAGTAGGTCGTATGAAGCAAGTTAAATTTAATACCGTGACCGAAAAAGCTTCCGATGGTGACAAAAATGTCCACCGAGCATTAAAAAGTCAGGTAAATCTTATACCGAGGGTATCCTGCACTTGCTTTTCTTAAATTTGGTTCCTCTTTGACATTGAGCATTGATTTTGTATGAAAAACTTATTGAGTACCATTGGAAAAAGCATAAACAAAGTTGCAGATTTTACAACACGTGGAACAATAGATGAAGGTTGTCGAGGACGGACAGGCTGCGAGCGTACATCGGGGGGGCTGGCCTGGGGCAGCAGCGCGGGCGAGGCGGGCGGGCCGGCGATGCGCTGCAGCGCGCGGATCTGCAGCAGCGCGCGGAAGGGCGCGCGGCAGATGGGGCAGTTGTTGGCCTGGTAGCGCAGCGAGTCCGCGCACGAGTTGCACAGGCACAGGTGGCGGCACGGCAGGATCAGCGTGTCGCGCACGTCGCACATGCAGATCACGCACTCCGAGCCGCCGTCCTCCGTCTCCTCGTCCGAGCTCGGCTGCAACATGTATCGTTTCTTACGTCTTCTTCAACTAATGTTTACCTGCTCTATGTTATTTACACTTGCCCTGCGGCATACAACACTATGTATTGCGCGGCGTAATACACTTGCGGCTTGTACACACCTGTGTTATATGTACATTTGTATGGATTACGGGCGAACACAAGTGCTATGTTTACGTCGGGGCTACAAAACAGGGGGCGGATATTACGTCTGTGTATTCGTACATGATACACAGATGCCAAAAAATACAATATTCCAGTGAATTATCGGCGCATCTTCAGTCTAGAGAAATAAGCTCCAGCTCAACGCCGCCTCCCGCAACGCTGACCCGATCTAATATATAGGCATGGCACTCAAAGTGTTAAACTAATGTTTAGGTAGCCTTTGGTATAATAGTTAAAGTAAATATCAATGGGGTGTATGATAATACTTTGTTATTGCACAAGACTACAAGACAAGACATTAAAAGTATACATCAGGTCTTACCCACTTTTGTGCATATTTTGTAACAAACCTCTGTGTAACATACCTTGGTGTCCAGATTTTTGTTCTCAATGCCATATATTTCCTGTAGCAGATAACATAGTCCATCCACAAATAGTTTTTGTTTAAGAGCTTTAAGCACATATGTGCCATCTGAATGTTTTTCTATCACCGCTATCGTTGTATGTGACTGTCTTATCTCTGTAATAGTAGAGTACAAAGTTTTAAAAATCCAGGAAGATATACTAAATCAGAACTAAATAGGAATAGGGATTCAAATACAGAGTAAAAAAACAAAACACAATATAACAATAGCTTCACTGTGCAAAAATATTAATAAGCCAATCTTTGTATTGGTTCAGAAGGACACTTCTTAATAAATGTTCATTAATAAGTCAGTATTTAACAAATTTGTTGTAACAAATATCATAATTTGCATTCATTAATCCAGATTCACAAATTTGTGTTTCTGGTGGAGAGGTGCGGTTGCTAGCATTGTTCCAAGCGAAGTGTCCATGTCAGTCCCTTTATAGTAGCATCACATTTATACGTAACCTCAAACAAGATTTCAATCCTATTTGAGATGAAATTTGAATGGCCACGAGCAGCAGAAACAAATAAACATCAGGTGGTCTGCACTTCTAACATAAAGAACCAAAACAAATCAAATATTTGTTTTATTGTATACCACAAGAAGTACACAAAAATAGAAAATACACAGATATAGCAGTGGTGACCAAAAGGCGGTCTTATCATTAGCGATCTGTTCCTGACAACTGAAGAAAGAAATGGACTTACCTTCCTGTCCTTCATCAACAACACAGTAAATGGCAATAGGTATAATCTCTCTATCCGGACTGAATGCTAGATCCTCATCGGCAAACTTTGAGGGATCAAACACATGTAGGATCTGACAAAACTGCTGGTTTGCGCCTTTTTTGTAATGATATGTTTGTGATGTCATTGTTGGATCACGTGGGTAATAGCTAGAAGATAGATATAATCTCAGACAGCTTTACAAGTGATGTATTAAGATTTACCTGTATGTAGAATATATTGTAGACTGCATACCATAGGAATATACAAACAAAGATACATTTTTTACTGACAATCAATTCAATAATTAGCTACTTACTACTTTATTATAGTCTCTTACTTTTCAGAATTACATGTAAACTACTTTTAAGGAAACAATGAAAAAGTTTTTAGTACAGTAGGTAAAAAGTAGAACAATTTATTTAATTTCTCTCATTTCCTGAAAGGCAAGGGTTTTGTAAACCCTTAAGGATTGAAGCTCACAATATCTTAGTAATTAGGATTTCAGTCATTCACAACCTCACAAGGGTAAGTCCAGACTGCTCAGATTAAATTATATGCATTTCTTCTACCAGATGTTCCACAATATATATAATAATATGGATAAAGAAACCATAAAAAATTCTAATAGTTTATCATTATTCTCAAGATACTTCTTTGAAGCATTTACAAGGTAACAGTCAAGAAAAATTATTGACGAAACTTCTACCTGGCTTATGAACAATAAGGGACAATGCTACATACTTACACTACACCAGTAGGTGTAACCTCTTCTGTACAGAAATAAAATATAGTTATAGCGCATCGTGCATCACAGTCAAATGTGAATTCTATGTTATAATATGTTCCTTTTCCATTGCACTCCACCGACTTGATGACCTGGTCAGTGATCTTGTTGGTATCGTTGATTTTTCCCACCGGTTCTGGGCAACGGACAAACCTCAAAGACTCTTTGCGAATATAGATAAGGCTCTTCAATGTCTTCGTTGGTTCGTTTGATTGCGGTGGTGGGTAGGGAAACTGTAATGAGGGGGACTATTAACTATATTTCTTTTCCGTTCTTTACATGTACATCAAGGTTTAATTCAATTCTTACAAGTAAAGAGACCACTTCAGTCCTCAGAAGTGGCAACCCAACTATGAAAAATGTTAGAGAGGTCATTAGTCCCATCTTATGTTGAACATTGGCAGAATGGACTGTCCATTTAACATCAGACTGCCTGCACAACCATTTGCAAATTTTTCAGCATATAAAATAGATATAATAATATTAAACTTATTCTAAATTCTCGAAAGGTGGTATAGTCGTTAGAGCTCGCCCAGAGCGGCACCATCTTAGTTGGAGGCGACCATCTTAGTCCTCAAGAGTAGGAATGCATCCGTGTCCATCCTTAAATAGAACTTCTGTTCTATTTG
>DWON01002894.1:0-19359 GCA_018251015.1 Phocides pigmalion okeechobee
CGAATTTTGTCAACTCAAAACCTCTACATAACGTTCCCACCAATATATGACCCTTAATCCCAAAATATGTGATTCAGCCGCGACAGGTTTCGCGAATAAAACTATTTTTTTACCTCCTTATAACAAATTTTAGACCAACCTTCCTCAATATAACAAGCCTTAGTTTAACGAATTACTTGATATAACGAATATCTATCCCCTTGCGATTTGTTATATCGAGGTTGCACTGTATAAGATTTATACATTATATAATTATAGGTAGTTACTGTTGGCAATAAAAAAATAAATGGAAATTAAACTTAAATATACATAAACAAAAAGATCTTTAAATTAAAAACAAATGTAATAAATTTGCGTTATAATAAAGTAAAGTAAATATTAAACAAAAAAAATTAAGAAACATAAATAACTAGTAGATACATCAACCACTACCTATTTGTAAAAAAAATCTTAAAAATAATATACTGCGTCCAAATTGCTCTCTAGGATGGGTTCTCAGAATACTGGCAACATTACCTCTTGGACTACCTAAGCGTTATAAAAACAGTTAAATAATTATAAAAAAAAGGTTTAGTATTTAAACATTCCAAGACATTGGTTGTAACTGGGTGATGAGACGTCAAAATATTAATAATAAATAAATGTATACATAAATATGCATATCACGACCCACGGTTCATGTTATAAAAAATATAGCAAGAAAAACATGTTATTTATAAAGCTAGGCACGTATTTTTAAATACCTATTTTTGTTTACTTTGTTTTTGTATTTTTTTGGTGTAAAAATAAAGAGTAATTGTATTGAATGTATCAAGGGTGTAGTTTATCATTATTATTATAAGGGCTGGAGAGGGGTCCCAAGTACTCCCAAGTTTTGAAAATGTACAAAATATAACAAGATTATCGTGAACTTCACGTAGAAAAAAACAAAATTCTAAACGTCTGTCAAAGACAATACTTTTTTCGTTTAAAATGTGTTTTGAAAGATATATTTTTTGATTTGATTGGATAAATTACACAAATATAAAGGCATACAAGTCACAGATAGAAAATATAAATATTTGCCGGTTTATTTTGTCTATGGTAAGGGAGGGAGGCGGTCCCCTCAAACTCCTATCAATAGAAGTTACATAGATTCAATAAAATTTCGTAATACACACGTAGATTAATCACTTAAATATGCACTGAAATTATTTATTTAAATAAGATAATAACTTCATTAAATGAATTTTACAGAAATGGCAAAGGACCTATTATCCTATAGCTAAGCCAAGACAATATGAAGATGGTACATGAAGGATGTAAATAAACCCTACGCCATGAAATAAAATGTAAGTACTCTTGATCTTAGTAATAAAGCACTTTAGTTCTTAAATATTATAATTAAAATTTATAAATATTAAAGTACCTGGATTGATAGATTAATTTGTTGATACAAGTCCCACAGTG
The DNA here is from genome assembly GCA_018251015.1 of Phocides pigmalion okeechobee. NCBI lineage: Eukaryota > Metazoa > Arthropoda > Insecta > Lepidoptera > Hesperiidae > Phocides > Phocides pigmalion. The sequence continues at coordinate 1,450 of DWON01002894.1, forward strand.
GGAACGGATTTCTTCTTTCGGGACCAACAAGGAAAAGTGAATATTCAGATGTTAATAAAGAATTAGTAAAGTATAATTAAAAGAGCATTTTCGTATGCCTGTCTATTTGTTTGTCTTTGCTTTGTAAAAGGACAAATTTTAATAGATCTATATGGTGTTCATATAGACTACATTTAGGGTACCTAAATAAATTAGTGTTCATTATTAATAGATTATATAGGAAATTCATTAAGTACCTGTGTAGTTGGTAGCAACCAGGTTCGCTCCCTCTCCGCACAGTATGATACTTGATTCCTTCATGATAATCTTTAAAAACTTTCGGCATTTTGATCAGTATATTATATAAAATACGTAATAATGAACCATGAACTGAAATTACGTTGCTAGGAAACAAACAACTTGTTATTCAAAAAAGATACATATTTATTTGATATCTCTTGAATTAATTTTAAGTAAAAAATATTCTTTGCTCCTAACTGACATACAAATAATTATATACTTGTAATGCAAGTATTAAATATTGAGTTTCAATTCATGTATGGTTTTATATACAATACTTACAAAACATATTATCATTGTATTTTTATTGAAAAAAAATAGAGCATAAATGTTACCTACTTTAAATTTTTCCCATATTTTAGGATAGTACTGAGAACACGAATGGAACAGTGTTTATGATTCCCAAGTAAAATACTAAATTTAACAAAAATAAAGTAATGTTTAATAACAATCAAAGCAATAATATGTGAAGAAAATTAAAATATTAAACTATGTATTTTGATAATATGTTTTTACGTGCATAACGTGATACATACATCTTTTAAGAATGTATAATGGTATTTTAATTAAAATTTATAGAGATAAAGATATATTTAGATCAGAAGTGTGGTAACACCGTATTTGCCTGCGTCAAAATGTCAAATCTGTCAAATCTTTTTTTTAATTTTCATCAGTGTGATAAAAGTAGTGGTAGGGAGTGTTTATCAAATATAGTAATATTTATTTTATTCTAAATGAAATATTTATACAATTTATAAATGAAAGTTATCATTTCTGATGTTGCGAAGACAGATAAATATAATTTCTTTTATTCTAATTGAGTAATTAATGACTTTTAAGCGTATTTCTTATATAAGAGGTTATATTACAAAAGTGTTGTAAAATTGTTGATAATAACAGCTAATTAAACATTATTCTGTTATCATGGAGTCTAGAGACGCGCCAAAATCATTAAAAGCATATACTGCACCTTTATTTGTAAGTATTAATCTAAAGTTTTTATTTACAGTTCTCATTATTATTTTTTATAGTGATCATCATCGTATCATATATTATTAGATTAGACTGTTCGTGTTGAGGTTCAGGACTGTCTGTTAAGTCCGCGGTTCTGGGTTCGATTCTTACCATATACAAATATTTTTGTGATGAACACCACTTGTGTTTCTATTTTGAGTGTAAAATTATCTATCTACTTAACATATTAAAAAATCTATTTGCACATGGGGCATATGCATTTTCCATAATCCATTAAAAAAATTTTTTTTGAAAATGCCTTATTTCTATATTCAGAATTTTTTTAATTCCAAAAACTATGTTGCGAACTGTGATTACAAAAAGACGATCATGAAAAATGTTTTTTTTTTTAAATGAGTAGCAAACGAGCGTGCAAATCAACTGATGTTGAGTAGTCGCAGTCCATAGATATCCACATACAGCTATAAACATGACGGAAATCCTATCCAAGCTCAAATGCAGATATGTTGCTACTCCTGAGGACTAAGATGGTCATCTCATTTCAAAGTGTAGCCGGCAACCGCACCTCTCCAACCAAAACACAAGTAATACTTTATGGAGGATCATGATAATTGTCTTGTGGAAGCTCATGAAGAAAGTCCTTGTTTCGGTCCAGGCCTCCGTTAATGTAACCTTCTTGTTAGGGCTTAAAAAAGGGACTGTAAATGTTGAACCCGATTTGGTTTTACAAAAATCATATAATTTATATATGAATTTGAATTAATATCATCGCCAAATTTATACATTATGTTCGATATTGGGTACTCACGATTAATGCTTTTTAATTGCCGATATTACCAGTTTCACCGTGACCACGAGCTATGCGAGTAGTTTGAAATATTGGCCATTAAATGCGTTAATCGTCAGCATCCATTATATAACATAATATATAATTTAATCTGTTCACAATTGTCTTATTTTTTAATCACTTTAAAGGCTGGAGCATTGGCCGGACTCTCAGTGGATGTAGCCCTCTATCCTTTGGACACTCTGAAGACCAGGCTCCAGAGCCAGCAGGGCTTCTACAAGGCTGGCGGCTTCAGAGGGGTGTATAAAGGTGATTTTTAACAATGGTATCTGAAATTCCTCATATTATTCCTTAAATTCCTATTCCTCAATCACTGTTATTAAAATTTATTCAGACTTTGATGGCTTATGTCATAGCTTGTTACTGTAGGTATATGATTTTTATAAATATATTTTCTTTAGGGAAACGTATAATTAAATACGAAAGTTATTAATTTAAATAATTATTTTTTGAATTTTCCAAAATTAAAACACCAAAGATTTTTATTCAAAAATTAAAAAAAAAACAATAAAATTTAAAACAATTAGTCGTATGTTTCATTGACGCTGTTGGCGGCTGAGCTGTAAGTTGCTGTAAGCTGAAAGTGTATCCGGCAACCGCACTTCTCCAACCGATACACAAGTAATGCTTTACGGCAGATTATAAGGGCGGAAGTGGTACCTCCACGGTCGAACTACAGTTCTCCCACCTATAAATGTGGAATAGAAGTGATTTTTCTTTTTAATTTTCACCTTTGTTACGGGAAAGTCGTGCCCAGACTCTCCGTACACAGGTGTATGGTGGTACCTTTGTTGCAGGTCTTCTAACAGTGGCCACCAGTTCTATGCCCACATCCTCACTGTTCTTCGTGTCATACGAGACCTCCAAGACCTTGCTCCAGCCCCACGTTGCACCTCAGTACACACCTGTAGTTCACATGTTCTCTGCCTGCGTCGGTGAAGTGGTATGTATATACCAGAGCTGGACAAATTACCTGCCTGCTAATTATATACTAAGGGACATCCTACACCTAGCTCTACTACTCTACCCAGCGGTACTGTCAGGCTCTACGCGAGGGAGGAGAGGGGTAGGGATTATTCAGTTCCTTCTTTCGTTTGTTTTATACACACTTAAATATTTGTTGCCAGTGTTAACCAGATAAATGAAACGTTAAACGTAGTGTTCAAATTTTTGGAGGGTTTACAAAAATGTAAATTACTAAAGGGTACAAAATAGCTGCCCCGCTCCGATGTAAGGATCCTGGATACGTGTGTCTCGTTTCGCAAATTCTTGGGCGCCGCGTGGGAACGAAACGCACCGCCGTAGTTGTCAGGGTTGCCATTTTATAAAATTTTACAAAAAGTTACTTCAAGAATTTAAAATGAAAATATTTTTATTTAAAGTAGATTCTTTACAGAATTCTCTTTTGAACGTCGGTAATCTACCGACTAGCAAGGTGTTCCGTTTTAAAGAAACTCCAAAACACATCTTAACTTACAATTACGCTCTTAAGAAGTTTGAAACATTTTTTTACCTGAAATTGTTATGTACAAACTATTAAATATTTATCATCTGTTAAATAAATAACTTACATTTAATAAATAAAATTTCAACAATAAATATTATTTCAATATATTAAATACATTTCCATAATAATGTTCTGAGAGTGGCCGTAGCCAGATACCAAATTAAATTCAAACATTTAATTTCATTTGAAGGTATTTACATACACTTAATGAATGTCAAACTTACAATGTAAAAACTGTTTATCGGCTTTAAGCGCCCTTAGCTGCAGCTGGTCGGGAGAAAAAGCCGTTAATAAATAAACTCCGATCTCGTCACTTTAACGTAAGGCCTACGACTGATTATTATAGTTAATATGTACTGTATTTTTAGGATCTAAGTGTTAATTTCTTACGCATATAACTTCGAAAAATAAGAGGTAAGCTACGGATATGTACCCCGTGGGACTGACATTTGTAGCGTTTTGTGATTGCTGTCATAAATGATAACAATAATTTTGCAAAAATATGTATTAAAAAATTCAGTGTATAATAACCACTAGTATCTCTAAATCGTCTCTGCAGCCTCTGGATATCCATGTCCAACCTAAACAGAACTAAAGTCTTGTTTGGAGTCTTGCAGTTACGTTGTTACTCCTGAGGACTGTAATGGTCGCCTCGCTTTTTACTGTACCCGGCAACAACAGAAGTACGACAATTACTTTACGACCGATTAGGAACACGGGTTGGCACCTCACCAGTTAAATTATACGTCTATCACCTGGTAAAAGCGTATATAAAATTTAACATTGTTGTCAACCCTACATGTTCCTGGAACGCGCGCGTGTGATCCATCAAATCGCTCAGTTGTTCTGTTCTCAAGACGAAGGCGAGACGAAGGCTTTGATTTGATTTGGGTGAAAATAAACGAGCCCTGTAATTATCTTATTTTATGAAAGGGTACTTGATGCTGTTAGCGAACTTTCGCATAAAACGAGCGACCCAGCCCAGCTTCGCTCGGGTAATAGAGTTTACATTTACTTACGATATTTTTCTTTCATACAAACATCAAGGCATTACGTAGTTGCAAAAATTAACAATTAGGAACATTTATTTATTTAACTATTTAATTTCTCGCCCATTTTACAAAAAAAAAATTAAGTTACCATGCATGAACACCTTCCTCAGGAATCGCCTACCTATTGTTGAAAACTGGTAGAAAATCCGTCCAGTACTTTTTGAGTTTATCGCGAATAGATAGATGCGACGGGAAACTTTGTTTTATAATATTTAGTGACAAGACAACAATTTCATTTCGAAACATAAACACTGCTTTCCGGTAGATTATAAGGGTGACGGTGGTACCTCCCCGGACGAAGCGTTGTTCTACTTTGCGTAAAACTTAATACTGCATTCGTCGAAGCTGAAAATAACATTGTTACAAAACTGCAGTTTTAATTCAGGAACAGGTGTATCGATGTTGTCTGGAGTAGTATCATGAAAGTGACTACATTTCATCATGATGATAAATTGTTGATTTTTGTTGTAATCAAAAGAGGCAGGTTATTGGACATAATTTTATTAATCTTAATATAACTATGAAAAATTTTAAACTTGCTATAATCAAAGCCTAACAATCTAAAGGGAGCCCATGCCCATGGCGGCCCATGAAAATTGTCTATATTTTAGACTTCAATGTCGATCATAGTTTTCTGTGCGATATATGAACCAGCCCACTTGTCACCAGCAGCGTCGATCAAACGTGGACTAACTGTTTAAAAGATATTACCGTACCCTCCACGTAAACGCGCTTATTTTTTACCATTGTCATTCACCGATCCAAATTCGATGGCACAAAACAAGGCCTCCCTGTCGATTATTTATCATCTAAACAAGTATCAGAGTTGCAAATTCAATCATTTCACTGTTGATTGTTTAAGTTAATTTATCAGCCATTCTTTGCAAACTGTTTGCTATTCCTGTTTGCACTGTAGTTCTCAGAAGGCTGTCATTATACGTTCAGTGCTTGTTCGAAAAAGTACCCATAACACTAACTGTGGAATCACCGTATGTTTAAATAGCAGCTTATTGTTTATACATTAAGATTGATTTTCGTATGCCATAAATATAACGTTTGTGAGTACAGTAGAAATTATTGTGTGCTTCCTACAAGAAGTCTTTAATTGATGTTGATGAGAAATGTTGTATTTGGTTTATAGGTAGTAAAATTGTGATTACTACTTCGGCAAGTGTCTCCCGTATTCTACGGCACGGCATCAGTGTTTAGGTAATTTGAGTGTTTGACGTCCGGTAGCGGTAATTGTACTGGGTTGACAGAGAGTTCCGGATTTGCTTTTTGATCTAGCATATCAATTGTTTTTTTATGTTAGAGGCGTAGGAAATGAACGTGTAGGACTACATATTAAGCATTCACTGAAGTGTGATCTGGGGGCTACGAATAGACATTGTAACTTTTGAGGACTATGATCGTCTGTATTGTAATTGTATCGTGTTATCGAATCTCTCAAAACCAAACAGAAAATATTATTTACGGTGGATCAGAGGGTGGCGGTGGTATCTCCTTTCAAACTCTATTTCTACCTTCTACATTTAGCTTTATGAATTTGGACTTTTATTCTGGGTCAATTTGTATATCCACTCACGATATAGGGAATCCAAGTGAGGTCTGAGTGTAAAAAGCGTAAAAATAATTTCATGTCCACATCTTAACTGATTATTGTGAAAAACTAAAAAAGGTGTAACAAAAACAAAAACATTTTAACCTAAATTTAAAAAGGTAGATTGTCTGGAACAGATCGCTGCTTGAGGATAAGACTGTTAACAACAACATAAAACATGTTATTGAAAAATAAATAAAAAACCTTTTTAAATAATTCATTGAATAATTTATTATTTTTCTGTATTAATTTAATCATCATTTTTAATTTCAGACAAAAGTTCGAGCCGGAGAGCTATGGCCGATGGAACGGCCCGAGGGCATGCCAGTGATACAGTCCCTAGAAGTGATGTGCGGGAAAGACCACATGGACGTACATCTCACCTTCTCACACCCTTTTGAGGGTATCGTCTCTTCTAAAGGTAATTCGTAGATTATTTTTGTAGTTATTCCATTTTGGATTGCTAGGGATTAGATTATATCTGTACGTGATACGAAGTTATGCGCTAATTATGAGACATGTATGTTTCCTCACAACGTTTTATTCGCCGCAAACAATAATGAATTCCTTGGTTTATGGTTAAAGATATTACTTTCTTAATGATTGACATTAACTTTACATAAGAAATTAATTTCCGGGTAAATAATATGCACTTAGCCATTGACTGACCGACCCATCATAAAGTCAGAATGGACTGATGACGATAAGGACAAAATGTGACTTTCTTTATATAAATCAATATGTCCTGTCTAAAAATATAAATGTCTGACAAATATTAGCTTGATTTTAAACTTATATCATAGCGTAAATATATCTTTACTCTATGTAATTTATTTAAAGCTTTTTAGATGTAATTGGTTCGACAGGTTCGAGTGTTAAATAATATACTTATTTAATAATAACCTTAGATCTAACCTAAGTCTAAATAGATTTTCTTTTTTAGATTTCATAAACACAATACTAACAGTTTTTTACGCATTTTTTCCACTTTCCCATTCAAAATGCAGAGTAATGAAATCCAATGGTACTAGATTTTTGTCTGCCTCTGTATCTATAAATCTGTATCTCCATTGATAACTCAAGCAAAAACTTCACTTATCTTGTCGAAAATTGGGATATAGTAAGGGTTTTAGTATAGTAATATATGACTGGACAAATGATAGAATATATTTGATTTAGACACAGATACATAGTCTCTGTCTAAGTACCACTATAAAATATACATAGCAAATTGTGCGTGCGCACATTGGGTCAGAAGGCAAAGTAAATAAGTTAGATTCATCAAAAAACTATAATTTAACAACATTTCACAGTAGCCGGCATAACTAGAGCGCAGTATTAATAATTCACTTTGCATCCGTGATCATTGCAAGTGAAAAGTCTGCAATTAGAAGCGACAATTAGTGGCGCTCTGTTTGTGGCGAGGTGTGTATTGCTTGTATTTCACGAAGACACCTCGCATGCTCCTTGTTTATAACATAATAAGGTTCTAATTTGATTAATTTCTTAATATGAGAATCTTAGTTGCGGCGTGTGGACCTTGCAATTCACGAAGGCATTTGAAGTCGCCTTTATGTTTAAAGGAATAAGGTTCAAATTTGATGTTGTTTAATTAATACAGAGATTGTAGATTAACTGAATTACTGTGATGCCCGCTTTTACGAAAATTATTGACGTTGTTTACTGTTTTCTTCTCAAAATTGCGCATTGGGAATATATTTTTATAGTTATAACGATAGTGATTAGAAATTAGTTATTAACAAAACTAATTTGGAAGACCAATTTGACCGGGGAGATCCTAATAATCCGCCGTAAGGCAATTCTTGTGTTTCGATTAGCGTTGGCTGGCTTAGAAGCAAGACCACTGTTTCTGTCCTTAGGAATAGCAACACATGTCATAAAATAACGGCATTTTCTTTACTTTTCCAATTGCAACGATAGTGTGATATTTTAAAAATTACATTATAAAGGAGACGATTTTGAAACTTTTGATCGATTCTATCTTGTTAAATATAGCGCGTAGAACATGTTTCGGTCAACTAATATTGCAACAATTCATGTAAAGGTACTGTACTATAAGTTTTCAAACAAACTACACAAAATATTCACGTTTAAAAATAATAAAAGGCAATTGTATATCTCGAAGTGTCACACTATCGTCGCAAATGGATGTTTTCAAGAAACTACGTAAAGTATGCGTGGACCAGACATTGTTGGTTTGACAATAGTTCATCCGTCGAAGCCTTTATCTATCCGTTCGTTTATCTCCGCAATAACTCAAGCTCTTAAGAGGTACTTAGTCTGTCTGTCATCTGTCTGCCTGCAGTTGGAATAACTCAGTACGTATTTAGCTGAATGAACTGACATCCGATATGCCACTTTATGCTTTGTGATATGCCGACTTTAACTACTTAGTAATTTGTTGATTGCAAAAACACGTTGAAAATAGTTGGTAGTTTCTTGATCGTTTGCAATTGAAAAATAATTAATAAATCAATTAGACCCGCGTCTGATTGACACTGACGCAGGGCTGGTTTATACTTCGCGCAGAGTTTTGCGATTGCTATATAGTGAATGGATGCAGCCGGCGTTCTTGGCACCATGCCGTGTGGACAACGACTTCCTGTACTGCTTAGATTAGACTTTTTTTTAAATATATATTTTTAAGGTATTCCACATTATATTTAGGGTAATTAATTAATCCAACTATCAATTACTTTTATATTTTAATAATTTGTTATATACTACCTATGCCCGCGACCTTACTTCTCGCCCAATTTACAAAAAAAACACTTAACTTATTATGCACCAAAACCTTCCTCAAGAATCTCTCTATCCGTTGAAAACTGTGATAAAAGCCGTCCAGTACTTTTTGAGTTTATCATGAATAGACATACAGACAGACGCGACAGGGGACTTTGTTTTATAATATTTAGATCATTCATTATATACGATATAGTATAAGCAAGGTATTCTTACTATAGACGAATCACGAAATATTGCAACTCATAGAAACTTAGTTAAGGGTTATGAATGCAAGAAGCGATATAAATTATGTGTTGTTGTAAATTAAGTTATCATATATGTTTTGGTTCCAGGTCAGCATGGAGACCCACGATGTGTATACGTCCCACCGTCTACAGGCCAAACTTACTTCTCGTTTCGGATCGCTTACGCTAAATGCGGCACTAAACCAGGTAACATTATTTTTTTTTTTTTGAGTAGTAAACGAGTAGCAAACCATCTGATGTTAAGTAGTCGCAGCCCATAGACATCCACGTAACTGAGCTCTAGAACAAGCTCTAGAACACTTAGTCTCACGTTTGATCGACGACGCCGGTGACAAAAGGGCTGATTCATATCTTGCGCAGAGAATTGCTATTGCTATTCAACGCGGGAATGCATCTAGCGTTCTTGGAACCATGCCGCATGGACACGTACTCCCTTTACATTGTTTAGGTAAGGCGTTTATTACAATTAGTTTTAACATTTCCAATATCGAAAACAATTGAGAAGAACTTAAAATTTAATTATTGTTAAATAGTCTCTGCAGCCCGTAATACTTTGAAGTTGGAGGGACATGTTTAAGTCCAGCCTCAAAATGGAGTTAAGTCTTTCCTGACGTCGTGCAATGCGTTGCTACTTCTGAGGAGTAAGGTCGTCTTGCTTGTAAGTGTAGCCTCCGTAACCGAAACACTAGATATGATTTTAAACTAATATTATCGTGGAATTTACACATTTTATTATGAACCGGGTACTTACGATTTACGAAACACAAGAGCTGCTTTAATGGCGGCGGTGGTTTCTCCCCTGTCGAACTGTTGATCCACCGCCTGTCATACGTCATATTTTATTTTCTGATATTCGAGTGTTTTATTTTTATATTTATGTTTAATATTTCCTCAATTATTCAATAAAGCAGTTTTATCAATAGCCTCGCTACGTTATGACGTATCACTCATCTGCTAACGAAGACATTAAAGTAACGAACTTTCTTCCGACAAATCGTCGGTAGGGTTAACTTATAAATATTTTTTAAACCAAGGAATTTATATCGCACCTTCAGGGTAATAAACCTTAAAATAGGAAAATAAGTTTTTGGAAAATATGAAGTAAAGATACGTATGTAAGAGAATGAAATTTTGATTTACTTTTGGAAAAATCATGCTCTAAAAATTTTATACTTTCCGTAATAAATATTTGTCAGACTATGTAAAATGGACAAAAAAATATGGAATTTAAAATATTCCCACCAAGATCCGATATCTTAAACTTTCGAAATAACCATTATTTAAAAAATCTGAAACAAACAAGTAAATAATATACATTTTATTCATTTAAATTATTTGTAATTATATGACTAAAATAAAAAGTATAGTCAATACTTTTAAATGTACACAATGAATGTAAAAATAAAAATAAAACGGTATTATTTTTATACTATTGTTCTGCAAGTAACATGAAAGTAACTTGCAATATAAAAAAAAATAACACAAATATTTTCGAAATTGAAATTCTCATTTACTCAATTGTAAAGGTAACAAATAATTTAATATGCAATGACCGGTTGACAACCCTATATACCGCGTATTGTCGGAGTCAACGAAATATGGAGTGGTCATCGTGAGTTTACGACAAGTTTCCACAATTTGCCGAGTGTCATTCGTTTTTATGACGTCATTAAACTGCCGACACGGTCATTCACGAAAAAGTTTAACTGCTCTTTCACGTGTTTGGTGAAAACTTGCTAAGATTTACGGATCCATGTATGTGATTAAGCGGTAAAGGCAGGGAATGAATTGGTGTTGTTACTTTGATCTTTACATGAAGCGTTGATATTTCACTGTCAACTTAATGTGCGTTTATCTACAACTTTTATCAATAACGTCGCTCTACAGCCGATCGAGTGAGATTACATGAAATAGATTTGTTTGACCAAATGCTGTCATATATAATATCTAAAGGTGGAAAAACTATAGTTCGACCGGGCAGGTACCACCGCCGCCCTCATAATCCTCCGTAAAGCATTATTTGTGTTTCGGTTGGAGAGGTGCGGTTGCTTGCTACACTTTGTAGCGAGACGACCATCTTAGTCCTCAGAAGTAGCAACGCATCTACGTTCGAGCTCAGATAGAACATTGGTGGTGTTTGTGGTTGTACTAAACATCAGGCTGTTTGCATGCTCGTTTGTTACTCTTTTCACATAAAAAAGAAACACGGTTTCACTTAAATATTGCTTTCGGGTTCGCTCGACTATTCAGTTATAGGCTCCCGCCGATTACGTCGTATGCGCTTGATCTTAAAATTTTCAAAATATTTATAAGATAGTTTTCGAGATAAAACTCCGTCAAATTACATTGTACAAATATCTGCAAATGTTATTACTAAACCGTTTATCGCTCTTTTAATTGTAGATAACCGTATTAAAATAAATTACGTGGTTTAGTTAAAAACAGAGATCTGGGTAGTTTATTTTATTCTAGTTAGAAATAATAATAATAGTAAACTCATCCAATTATAATGTAATGTAAATAAATTATAAAATCGTTTAAACCTCTTTATCTATTCGGGGTCTGTATGTGTTGGGTGTTAATGTGAGACTGTGAGGGCTTATATTCAAAATAGGGCTCAAAAACATGTCGCTTAATTGGCTTGAGAACAAACGGAAAATGTTCAAAGTCACGAATTTCGTTTCCACACGCTAACTATTGGATTTCAATTAGCTACTTGTGTCTAGGGGGTCATAAGTGCCTTTATTATTAGCTTATTCTTAAACTGCGATAATTGTATAAAAGACAATCATTTTATTTTATTAAATTTAATGAGAACCTAAAGAATCACGGTTCCCGTAGCGAATAAAAATACCGATCTTCAAAATTAAGGAGCAAAGGACGCGGTCGAATTTTGGATGGGTGACCGCTGGTGGTTATTTTTCCAATGAGTTACCGTGGTTCGAAAGTACATTAAGCTGACAATCCAGGTTGTTATCGATAGGTGGTAGCATTTTTTAAATGTTGAAAAGTTGCAAACGTAGACGTGATGCTCAAAAATCTATGCATCTGTAGGTGTAGTCGACATCCGCAATCCTCTAAACGAAATATGAGTACCAGTGGTGGTATCTCCTCGGCCGAACTGTAGTTCTACTACCTTGCAGAGAATGATTTTATAAGTCCCTTAGTACCAGATCCTATCTTGTCTCTAACTGTGGGAAAATCAGAGAGCAGTAGCCAGCAAGGTGCTTTCAAAGTCGTGTTATCTCGATTTCCTGATAATTTTTTTCGTACGAAACACTAAAACTTAAAAAAATATTACCTTAATTATTTTCAGCCATAACATCAGCCAGTGACAGTGCCATCAAAATTGGCTTAGTCGTTTATAAGATTACTCCATGAAACACAGACAGACAGCCAAATAAAATACATTTATATTATGATATGATATAATTTCACATGCACGTATTAACAAGTTATTATTTTGGTATTACAAACAGAAACTTCAATTTTATTTATTACTACAGATATAGGTAACACGTACCTGAAGTATTATCAATATACTCTTGCGTAATATATCATAACATATCTCATATCATGATTATTTACACCGGACAGGAAATAATCACTTAGTACATGCAGTCATCGTAAAACATTGAGGATTTATGACTCGACTTACCTTCGCTTCCTTTGCAGTTAATGCCTGGAATTGTAAATATCTATATATCATCATTAACTATTACAGTTCCTCTACTTTTCAGTAAGAGTAGGATTAGATATTACTCCGCTTCTACCAGAATCAGATAGGAAAGCAAGGTTCTCGAGTGGAGACCATGTACTGGAAAGCGCAGCGTAGGACGGTCCCCTACTAGATTAAAGGACGACCTCATAAAAGTTCGTTGGGCCCAGGCCGCACAGGAGCGGTCACGTTGGAGATCTATGGGGGAAGCCTATGTCCAGCAGTGGTCGTCAAAAGGCTGAGATGATGATAATGATGATGATGATGATGATGATGATGATGATGATGATGATGATGACATCAGAATAAGAATTAAATCTTAGTTCACCACGACTATACGCGGATGGGTACACTTAATACACATTTGAGAACTATGGAGAAGAGAGTGATTCCGGGATCGAAGATAAGATTGGAAGTTTGAGTCACGAGCCAGTTCGAGTTGTGTTCGATGCGTTTGGATCTACCAAAACCCGGTACGGAGGTCGGTGTGAGTGGTCTTATACCGACTTAAGTACAGACCAGTTCTTGAGGAGCTGTGGACACTCCCCTGACATATTCCCAGTTGGAGAGTTGTGCTGAAGAACATCAGTTGCATTGCGTTTCTTTCGAGATCCTGGTATTCTCTACAATCATAGAAGAATAGGATCTTAGCGTTTTAGCGGAAGGATTTCTTACAATGTTTCTCTTCATCATAAAGCTAGTGACATGGAATTTGTGCCTTATCGCGGCATTATACTGAAGAACAACTATTTAACTATTTTGTTTTAGTTTTCCTGTTTCTTTCGATCCTTTTAGTTTTATTATAGTTTTTTTCATTGCTGTGGTACATGTAACGATTAAACTATTTCTTTCTTTCTTTTTGAAAACGAATTTTTGGTAACATTTAACTAAACTCTTAGTTGCGTGCCAGAAAATAACCCCCGGCGTCGATATTAGCCGGTCTGTTATCGTAAAAACGCCTCAGTCGGTAGGTCATTAGGCCAGTATCAGTCAATTAGATACGTGATTCCGCACGCGATAATGTCCGCCTTTGTGAGCGTATATAACACGATATTCGTAGCGCCCCTTCACATTAGCGTTTCGCCAGCGTAGACGTTAAATAAACGCTAGTTGACTCGATTAATTAATAATTGAATACACAAATACCAGGGTATCGCAAAGCATTAATCAATATTCTGTTTGCAAGTTTTCTATCGAAGTAAACGCTATATTCTGTGTATATTCGAAATACTACAATAAAATCTAAATATCAAATGTTTTTTTTTCAAAATGGAAGTACTACATATAGTAAAATAGAACGTTGAAAAATGACATACAGACGAGAAAACAAAGAGACGTATAGAATAATACTTAAAAGTTAGCTTATAACTTTTCTTAGGCCTTTTTTCATCGATTTTTTTCTTCTAGTCAATCTTGGCCAATAGGACTCTATTAAACTGATATTACGTTGTATCTCTGACATTCCTTAAGGGTATCTAAATATCTTATAATGAAATAAAATTTTAGAATTAGACTTAAAGAAAATAAGTATTCACAATAACCGTCATACAAACGCGAATAACTGACATTTGCTAAGCCGTAGGGTTTGTGAAAATAAAAACGCATATAATCGTTTGCCATTTGTCTACGTGCCATAAAATTTTTAATGTTAAAAAAAACCTAATGAAAACAAAATAATAAAAATCGTTGTAAGAGGTTACTGAACAAATGCGCAGCCAGCGTTCGTGCTGCGCATACGTAAGCCATTATAAAAAGGCTAATGTAAAGGGGCTCTTATAATGTTGTGTGCAAAGATATGGTCTGCTATGTATTATCATTATGATAAATCAAACGCTGAACTGTCAAAAGTCAAAGAAATTGTAAAGTTATACGGCAATGAAATTAAAATAATATTAATCTCAATTTCTGTTAAGAAGCCGCTGCATTGTTATTATCCGTACGGAACCCTTTTTATGTGAGAAGAGTAGCAAACAAGCATGCAAACCACCTGATGTTAAGTAGTTTAATCCCATAGACATGCACGTACAACCACAAACACGACCGAAATCCTATCTGAGCTCGAACGTAGATGCGTTGCTACTCCTGAGGACCAAGATATTCGCCTCGCTTTAAAGTGTAGCCAGCAACCACTAGCAAGCAACAAGTAATGCTTTACGGCGGATTATGAGGACGGCGGTGGTACCTCCCCGGTCGAACTATAACCCACCTTTACAACAATATTGCAGTTAAGTTTAAAAAAGTATTACAGAAAATTAAACAGAAAACTACATGATCTTTGAATGCACACTATACAATACAATAGGAACCAAGTAACAATCCTTAAATAATAGAACATAAGCCGCTTAGGGCTGGAAACGACGGTGCAAAGAGTACATTTTCCAGAAGAAAATGCTCAGTCTTTATACAAGAAAATAGTTTGTTTACTCAAAGCGTAACACCTGCCTCATAGAAGCTTCTTACTAATTAAGACCGGAATCAAACGTATTTGCTACAAATTTAATGAAATATAAACGAATTATCAAAATTATTTGCCTGAAATTTTTAATCATCGTCAAAGGAATTTTAGAAGGGGTGTACGAGCGGGGATGTACCACCGCCGCCCTCATAACCCGCCGTAAATCATTACTTGTATTTCAGTTGGAAAGGTACAGTTGCCGACTACACTTTGAAGCAAGGCGAACATCTTAGTCCTCAGGAGTAGAAACGCACCTACGTTCGAGCTCAGATAGGATTTAGGTCGTGTTTGTGGTTGTACGTGGATGTCTATGGGCTGCGACTACTTAACATCAGGTGGTTTGCATGCTCGTTTTTTTGTCTTCTCACATAAAAAAAACTATTTAATAATTTTTTTCAATATATGCACAGGGTACTTACGATTTTTTATTTTAGATTACTAATATTTCGATTCATCTGAATGGTTAGTCGTGTAACTCGAACTAGTTGCATGGCTCGTGACCACAAGTTTCACCACGACCACGGCTCATGCAACTGGTTCGAAATATCGGCAATCAAAAATAGAAAATCGTGAGTACCTGGTACGTATTGTAAAATCTATAAATTTCGAGATAATATTAGAAACCATAAAATTGCTTCACAGTGAATTATGTACGCCGCGGTGGTACTTCCACAGTCAATCTATAGTTCTACGACCAATCTAGTTTCACACCTTAAAACTCTTTTTCGGTTTTTATTAGGTCTTACAACTTTTAACTCCTAAGGTATTGGTCCTTCGAGTCATCCAAAAATATGAAGCATTCCTGCATATTAAGCAATATTAAGGAATAAACAATCTCTATTGATTGGTCTGTTGGTCCTTCGAGCCGTCCAAAAAACATGAAGCATTTCTGCACATAAAGCAGTATTAAAGAATAAACAATCACCATTGATCGGTTTGTTGGTCCTTCGAGCCATCCAAGAAACATGAATAATTCCTGTATACCAAGCAATATCAAAAAATAAACAATCGCCAATCTAAACCAAACAAAACAAAAACAAAACATTTTCAAAATAAACAGACTGAGACCATACGTCATATCGGTACAGTATCGATGTATTAAATATGAAGAAATATCTGACTTATTTAACATGCAAGAAGGGTTAAAGTGGCATGCAGTTTTCCTTCCTGATGTACAAGGAAATTACATACGTATTATTATAAGCGATAAGGACGAGATTCCCGTGTACCATTTGATGCGTGCCCATGTATAGGCCGGTATAGAGCCTAAAATTGGCATACAAATGTGAGAATTATGTAAAACGGCTAAGGCTTTCCAGCAACGTGTTTGTTTTGGGGTAACGTCCTACGGGGTTACACAGATTAACTACAAACCAGACAATGCATGTGCCAACTGGTAATGCTTGTTGAAGATATTAATAGGCATATTAGTGTCTGGTGTTAGATTAAGCACAGTGATGTCGGTTGAGAAGCTAAATTTGATATTCTGGAGATTTAGAGTTAGATGATTTAGATGGTAGCTCATAATCGTGAGCTTCAAGCCGTATAGATCTTAAACACTTGATTTATAAGAGAAATTTAAAGCAAAATAATTTTGTTTTCATGTTATCTCAGGTATTACAAACATTTTTTTTTATTTAGTATCTGTAATTATGAAAAAAATTGTCACTCATAATTGCAGACTAAACCATAGGTTGTAGTTATAATACATTTTTTTTACTTTCCAGAAGACACTTAAAACCTATTGTTTTTTCGCAACTTACCTAATGTACTACAAATAATAGTTATAAAAAAAAAGTCGCTCATAATTGCAGCCTAACGTTTAGTCGCAAAAACCTAACTTTTAAGCTTTAAAGCATATAGACGCAGTCCTTACTTTTGAAGTGAAAAAAATATATTAATGACTTTTCATCATTGCCTTAAAAAATAATTTAGTTATAATTTTGACGAACATTGTGTCTTTGTATAACTGATAGTAAAATCGAAAAATAGTAAAAAATATTTTTTTGTTCGTCCCTGTGGATTAAAACCTGCGATTAAGGTTCCGTTGGAGAAGCGACGGCGAAACAAACTCTAAAACATTTTCTACTACTTTTCTACCTCTAGACCATAAACCTTACCATCTGGAAATAAAGACAAAATCTCCTAACAACGACCCCCTTTGTAACACTTTCACTGCGGGGTACAACACTGCTGTGTATTGGCGTAACGCACTTCCGGCTTATACACACCTGTGTTGTACGTACAAATCTGTATGGATTACGGGCGAACACAAGTGCTGACACAAGACTGCGGGTGGAAACAACTTCTGTGTATTAGACGTTACACAGATGCTAAAACATACAATATTTCAGTGAATATAAAGGTGATAGAGCCGTTAGAGCTCTCCCGGGACGGTACCACCGCCACCCTCATAACCCGCCGTAAAACAACATGTTCTTCATGTATTGTGTTTCGGTTGGGGAG
>DWON01002895.1:0-19353 GCA_018251015.1 Phocides pigmalion okeechobee
CATGTTGCTTTACGGCGGGTTATGAGGGTGGCGGTGGTGCCGCCCCGGGCGAGCTCTAACGGCTCTACCACTCTAAAAGAACCACTTACAAAAGAATCGACTATTTTAGTCCTCAAGTGTAGCGACGCATTTCGTTTTATATAGAAATAGTGTCCATGGGCAACATTGATCACTTACCAAAAGGTGGACTGCATGTTCGTTTGATTCTTCAACGCTATACATAACATACTTTTGTGACCTATTTCAACCACATCGCAAGCTGCAAAACTCATCAGGTTCTTAATGTTATTGTCAAAAGTATTTTAATATTAATTTCACGTGTGCTAAAATGATTTTATTCAATGAGCCCGTCGTACTGGACACGCATGTAAAAAAATGTTTGAAAGGTTTATATACTTAAATTTTATGCAGTATTATTATGTTCAACATCTATGAGACAAAACAAAGGCTGTTTACAATATTTTTGTTTGCTGTATCGTTTTAACTAATTAAGTGATGTTAGAGATTGTTAAATCTTTTAAACGGAAGTTTTACGCATTTTCATTTCCTTATTGTGACGAACTTAAGCTAAATTTGTTGACAAAATATTTTCGAGATAAAAAAATAAACTCGTAAAAATTAGGACTACTTAGACGTAGTCATGAACTTAGTTTGTACCCCTTAAGTAAGTCTCGGTTAATCTGTTTTTTCTGCGTTTTAAGTGTAATATTATCTCTGTGGTAATCTGATAACTAAACTTGATAATGCTCAAGTAAAAATAACGCAATATATTAATAAAATTGGCAAAAATGAGAATGCAGTCCTAATTATGGTAGGAATATGATCACTTCTGTTCATAGAAATTTGTAATCAAAGAGAGAACAAACGATCTTCACGTTAGAAATGGACTTGGTGATGGTGCCGTCCCGTTTGAGTGGGGGGTATTCTACCACTTCATGTTAAAATGTAACCTATATTTTATGAAATATAAAATATTACTAAGGACCGAATAAATGATGTAACAAAAATTTGATCATCCTGATTTAAACAAGTAATAAATTATTATAACTTTGAAATAAAACAATTAATTATCTTCTCTATAAACCATCCATTATTTTGTATATTATACATTTTATATCTAGTGCCGTTTAAAAGTACAAGAATTTATTAAATATTATATTGTTTTAGCAAGTTTTTTTGTTACACATTAGCAATTTTACAATTAAATGAAACGTATTAATCTTGTTACTGAATTCCATATACCGAAGCAACAGGGCGTCATAATCTTTAATGTAACAAAGACAAAATGATACGAATCGTGCCAAGTATGCAAGATATATCAGATTTAATGAAACAAAAAATATACCAGTTAAAGCGGGAGCTTAATCTTGAATACCTTCCATTCCTTGAACTATATTTAAATGTATTCTGTACCGAGGTAATAAATATAAGCGAGGTAATAATTACAATATTTAAAATAAAACACACACGGTTTTAAGATAAAGAAACAAATTGCAAAACGATCCAAACAATACAGACTTTTGGTATTCAAAACTGTATGTTTATCCAAATGTACATATTTTCAACCTATGAAAAATCCTATCCTATCCTATGAAAAATCAAAAATCGAATTTTGCATCGTCGTCCTTACATCGTCTCTGGCATGATACATTTTTAGAAACAGCCTAACAGCTAAGTGGCGTCATGTCCACCGGGGTTAACGTATTCGCTACAGTAATCCAGAAATATCCTAAAATAGATATTGGATATTATTTTGGGATGACCACTAAAGTTCTACTGTTTCCATTTACGAATATGTACTAGATACATCATACTCCCAAGCACTATGAGTACTCAAAGAATGTCAATCAAAATTAAATTTTATTTTATACATATACGTGAAGCTACGAATCGATAGCCTTCAATGTTGCTTAATAATACACAATAGATGTACTTGGTTACATATCAAATCCGTAGTTAGTACCCTAGTGTGCTTTGTCACGTATGCAAATGAATCGCGCGTCTGTGAGGCTCATCACAATAAATACCTCAACAGGCCATGTACTATCAAAATTAAAAATCAAATTGTGTTCTGTTTGAAGAAGTGGAGATGTTTTAAGTTATTTACACGTCTCTGAAATAAAATCATAACATGTTGCAACTTCGTCTGTACTGATCAACTTATAGACCTAATAAGAATATTAAAAAATTAAGACAAATTAATAAGAAATCAATTACCGACAGCAAAAATGTTTTATTCTTTAACATATATAAGTATTTTAATGATATACCAAAAATCTTTCATTTTGATATCCCATTCAATGTGTTTGGAACTAAGTTCGGAAACCTATTTAATTAAGCACACAAAATTCGCCATTTTGATTTGTGCATTTTAAAGTATCCTGTGATACTGGAGCCTCAAGTTACTACTTGTACACAGTACACAATCAACTCATTCTGTAATACGAAGTCTGAAGGAGATGGTTACAACAATAACTCACTGATCCTCTTTGGTCCAAAGCAGATTGTACAACCATTTCTCTTATGACTAGCAAACCAGTCTAAAAGGATTTTATAAAGACTAAGTTTTACAAGATTTGCAGTCAGTTACTAAAAGATAACGTACTTCGTAACTTCGGAATTTTTACGTTTCTCGTAGTACGGAAATTTTCATATATTATACTACTTGTTACTCATTCAAATTTAGCCATATTTTAACAGCCTCAAAAAAGATGTAAGGTCATGCGTCGGATTTTTTTTATCACAAAATAAATATTTATTAACGTCGTCTTTAAGTTATTTTACATTTATTAAAATGAATGTTGTTTTTATTTAAACAATACATCATTTCAATCTAGATATAGCAGCTTATATTATTATAAACACTATTAAATATTCCGAAGTTTTGCCTGTGAAATGAATACCTGTTATTCCCAGTCATGAGAAAATACCTTATAATTAACAAATCAAAATTGAACCCGAGCTTCTACCATAAACCCAGATGGAATCAGCCATTAATTTGTTTGGAACAATAGTACAACAGTCGAGAGATTATTAGAAATAAATAGAAGAGAGTTTTGCATCACGAGTACTCAGGTAGAGCTAGGCAATCATCTCTTTGAAACAGCACCCGCGCTACCTACTGTATCCCATTTTATGGGTCGCCAGTCTCGTTAATTAAGTATTTTACGTGGCCTGGAAGCAACTACTGCTATCAATATATACGTATATTTATTGGATAAATAAACTTACATTACATAGTAAATAGATTTTTTACGAAATTGCAGTAGAAAAGGAGCATGCAGTACACTTAATTGTAGATTGCATTGCCGCCCACAGACATTTGTGATCCCATTTGAAGGCGATTACTTCTCCCAAACACTTACATTGTTGGCTAACATGTAACTAAACCGAATTGATTTAAATCAGCAATAATGTAGTGATATCTGAGTAAAATCGTACATTACTTAACACCAAACGCTTGTAATGGAGTAAAATTCTACAACTATACTGCAGGAGCTTTACCGCTATACCTGTTTTTATTTACAGCTCCTGTTCCCCTTTGTATCCTTTCTTATAAGTGATAAGACAAATATAGTAATAGCTAGAATGTTTAGGGATAATAAACTAATAAGAAATAAGTAGTCAACTTTACGTATGTGCTTACAGTAACCAATTAACATCCGCGACTGTGTATATGTCCGTTTGTACATTTAGTTCTACCTATTCACTCGAGTTTAATTTTATTAAGTGCACACATTTATCGGATGTATTTATTAGTATTAAGTATCGACAATGCTTCCACATGCACATACATAGTTAACAGTCAGGAATTTCTCCCGCTGGCACGCAGCTCTATCTCACGCAAATAGTCACGCTACACTATATGGAAAGTATAGCAATTAAGTCATTTGACATGTTAATATTCTGTAATGTAAACCATGAACAATAACCATAAAGAAGAATGTGCAATCTTGTGTCTATACAACATGGAATAAATTCTATATTGGGTTCAATTGTTATAGTCATTTTTATCGATATCCATCAATTAGTCATACGCACGCGTACACTCGCCTCCTACATTGAGGTCAAACGTTTTTTGCGAAATTGTTAACTTCATGGTGCCAGCGTGCCGTATCGAGTTCTAGGAAATGTACTCTCGAAGAACTCGTCTGGTCGCTCTAGACGCTACTTGAAGCGATATCTTGCAGCTTTCTCCAATTTACAGTAAACATCGGTTTCCGTATCTAAAATTGTCATTAAATTATAGTTTCTCATTTAAAACGAATTTGTTGCCGCCGTTTCTATATCGTAATGCTGTAAATTGTCGTACATTTTTTACAGAAGTTACGTTCACTTGAAAGTCCAGAGCGACATTATTAGGTTAATGATGTAAATAAATTGCAGTTTTGGACGGCGTCTAACGTCGTCGTCGTCCGATCCGGCTCGTAATCCCGGGTGACAGGCAGCAGGCCGTCGGGGCGCGTCCCTGAAACCATCACCTACGGGGAATATTGATCTTATTCGAGCTTGATTAACTCGGACGTTGTCGACGTGCTAATAATATCCCAACTCTGGCACTGATCCAGGAGAGGCCTTAATGGTACTTCGATGCACGACAACTTTCAAAGGTTACACACTCACCGCGATTGAATTTGATATTACCCCAACTGTATGACTTGTTTAATTAAAACCTGCCTACGCGTGTATTTGCCTTAGCTATTTATACTGGATTATATGTATCATAAAAATAATTACACTACGTAAGTTTATAGCTATAGTAGTAATTTATAGCAAATTTAAATTGATTTTAAGTTATTCGTAGCTTTGAAATTATGATTTATGATATGTTTATTCAAGTTTATTTTATTTGTAAGCTCAGATATGTATCGTTTCAGTAATATAAAACTGATTTCATTATGCTACGTAATAAAGTTATGCGTACTATGTAATTATGTGATTTCTAAGAGCTTACATTATTTTTTTAGGTAAATAGAGTATCAAACGTGTAAGTCACCTAATGATAAGTGGTCGCTGCAGAGCCTATGAACATCCAAATAAAAAAAAAAACGTACTGAAGTCCTATACCCATGAGTTTGTATATAAATGCTACTCCTGAGAACTGAGTTGGTCACGTTGCTTAAGGAAACCGCTTTTAAGCAGATTGGCGATGCACTTTATGAGGCTGGCGGTGATACCTTCCGGGTCGAACTATTGTTCTACCACTTGTCATTGTAATTACTAACCCTGAATGTAGTATATTCTAGTTATTTCCACACATAACACAAAAATAATAAAAAAAAACTCTTTACTTTCAGAATCCCTTACATAAATATTATCATATAAGCAATAATATATGTAATTATTGTTTTTAGCGTACGAGTTAATTTACGATCTGATATTGGACAATAACAAGTTTAGTTATGCTTTAAAACTTCTTAGACCAAATCGCAGAAAAATATTTGATAAAATACTTCAAAGGAAAACGAATGATTAACATTACTTTGAAAAACATACAACATAAAAACAAACTTTATGATTTACACTTTCTTTAAAAAATGGAAGTAAAAAACAAATATCTAATGTACATGGTGGTAGTCACTGCCCATTAACCCATGAATATCAGTCACCAACTCCTTATAGAACAGAAATTTCACTTGTAGTCGTGAGTAGACCTTTCTACCGAAACGCAAAAAATGGTAGAAATTGGTGGGGCATTGGTACCTCTTCTATCAAACCGTACTGTTCTTGCAAGATCCTATTGTCTTTATTCTGAGATCAACATTCAATATGATTAGAATTCAAGATTCGTTTCGTTCAACCAGCTTAGTCAAATCTCCAAAGAAGTATAAAGATTTTGACATAGTATTCAGCCGCCATTTTGGTTTTTCTTGAGTTGGCATGCAATGAAACCCATGTATATAATAAAAAGATATTTTATATAATGTTCTATATTGTTATGATACAGTCATAATGACAAGTAAAGATCGCTAATGTACCAGTACTCGGAACTAAGAAAATCCATACAAGTTATCTTTAACTCTAATTATCTCTATAACGTCACGGCTTACTATGTAATTGTATAATGTAATTATATTATGAAATACAGCATTTTTGATTAAATATACGTTTCATGTACTTCTATACATATATAGTTTTCATTGTGCCTCGCTTGATAATAACCCAAGATGGCGATTGAAAATCTAAGTACAAATTTCAGTGATTCTAAAACTCGTATGGAGCAGCTGGTTGCAATCTAAGTTGTTAATATAATATTAAGCAGAGTAGGCGTAAACAGAAGAGTCGTTAGATGAGAAGCCGTAACGTTTAGACCGAAGTTTAAGTTAATAGTCGAGACCTTACGCTGAAAGTTCAGAATTACGAGGCAGACCCCACGGCGTGATTAATGTGTGTAATCAAGTAATAAACTTTGCATATTATTATTTCTACTTGATGTTTACTTATGGCTATTATTTCATCTATTATAGTTAAAAGTACTTAATGGCATAACATGGCATAGCAGGAATGGTAAATATATTAATATTAGTTACAGTGGTGGTAAGATTTCGATCTATTGCAATAATCTCGGGTTCAGATTTTTCGAGTAGAATTAATAAATAGTACATTTTAGAAATTATATTTACAGAAATTTTGAAATGTGAAGTTAAACATTGACAGGACTTATAAATAATTATATTAATATTTTACTCACAATTTAAAACATATTTAGACTTATTTTGTAAGAGTCCTGTCCTATTGAGATAGAACACTTCATAGAACATTTTGTTGGATTATACTTTTCTGTACACATTTTTCTACATTTAAATAGAAAACATTAATATGATCACGGCTTGTATATTTTAATAACATTAAAAATAAAAGTACTGGTGTTTGAATATATGTTACCTTTCAATCCTTAACGAGGTGCCTTAAAGTATTTCAACGTAACTTTATATGTTGATAGTTTGTTCCTTGAATAAACATAAATAATAGGTATATTTGATTTCCAATACAAATTACCGCGTTAAACTAACGTGGATTAAGATGTGCGTAATGCGTGTTAAATATTAAAAAAAATACAGAACCCACGTGTTTCAATTCACAGATTTGGAAGTTTTCACTTTAGTAATTTGTACTGCAAACACGTTAACTGTCAATACATTACAAGCCATACAAGCGAGCATTATTATATCGCTTTGAAAAGACAGAACACTAATGATTAGAATATTGCTTATTGGTGTCGGCGGCAGGGGAAGCTTTGCCACGGAAACTGATGTCAGAGGCAATAGGCACGCGTGTCGCTTGCTAATAAGGCCCTAGAAACTTTACTGCTACACACCCCGTGTATAACACAACTGTGTAATGTAACGTAATAGAGATGATATATTTATAGTATCAAATATATGTTTTGTTACGTGATTTTTTTTTCAAAATATCGCTTATAGATAGATCACGAGGTGCACTGTATACAATGGCTATGAGAGTTCAATTAGGTTGTATTTTTTTTGTTAATACAGCAAAGCTTCGTGTTTAGTAACACAAATCAAAAGAGAAAATACGATCTCTAAATGAGAGAAGCGGGAAATATGAGATGAAAGTAAATTTAGATTAGATATTATTTAAATTAAAATTGTGTAATGTAGTTAGGAATTTATAAATAGAATTTAAAATATCCTGAAAAGAAATAAGCATCTTTTAGAGTAGTAGAACAGGAGGTGTTTTTTTATTTATCAATGAAGCAAAAGTAATTATTTTGATATGTGTATCTGTATGATTGTCTGTAATATCGAGCAACTATAAACCGATTTAGACTTACATTATTTTGGTTGAAAGATGACTTGATCGAGAATGTTCTGGTAATCCTGCTCAGATGTTGTATGAATGGTAACCCTGAACTAATGCTGTAGCATCAAGTAAGATTAGCAAGATACCCAGATCCACAATAACTTACAGAAAAGTTGTCCTGGATTTTTGGAGTGGTATCAATGGATAGTTTACTTTTAAATATTTTTAAGTTTTTTTTTTTATTTAATGTGCTTATATTGATTTCAAAGTCGATTCGATACATATTTAGTAAAAATATTTTTATACTACCACTTGATTTCAAGCGACGCGCCTAATTATTCAACTTAATGATTATGCACATATTCAAACGCACGATGTGATTATCTTTCAAATCACATGTTTGTGTAAGTTTAAAAGTAAAATCAATAAATAACGTCATTAAATAGTAATATTGTTAATTACCACTTAAATAAGTAAATAAATTGATATATTCGTATATTTTTTAAACAATGTATGGTGTATTTATATATATAAAATAACGTTAATGTTAAGTCTAAATAATTGATGTTTCCAAGCTCGCGTGTACATGATAACAAAACTTAAAATCTTTGCTCTTGTGACTCACGCATTGCCAACTTATATGTGTTTATCTGCACTAATTAGGATGAAAATGGTTCTACTAAGAACAAAAAACACAAATAATAAAAAAAGACTTAAAAATATATATAACGTGCTGTCTAACAGCAGAGTTCATTGTCACTATATATTCTCTGTAACGATCAGTTTTAAACGTCATTCATATTAAATGTGTGATGACGAACACACCGCTTCTACATCGCAAAGTACTCTATGTTCAGACGCGAGGATTGAATTTCGCTTAAAAGCATAAATCAACGAAAGATCGTTTGAATGCGTGGCAGATACACGGCTAGAAGGAACCTACACTACGTTTTCCATACAGTATCGTACCAGTGGTACGTGTTTGAAATTCTTAATAGCTTTATAAACCATCTAATGTTAATAGTTTATCTAGTGAGAATTTCATATCAAAATATCATTTGTTTCACAGAATATCTTTGGCTGAAATGGTAATCAGTCACTTGGTGACCGGCGAAAAAAAAAAAAAAATATATATATATGTGTGTGTGTGTGTACAAACTGATAATTTGAAACAAATTGAATCACTCTAATAATCAGTCGAATTAAACGAGACGGTCTAATGAGCTATATTCAACATATTAATTTATTATTTTCTTATTTATACGTAATTGTACGCAGACGTAAACGCACATCAAGTCTAGAGACAGCACAAATATTTAGGACAGACAGAGTCAACCAAGTGGATAAATGTTGAATAATATTAATGCAATCAAAAACATTCAGATCAAAGCATTCCTCGATGTCATATGCCATGTTATGTTAGGTTCAGGTAGAAGGAATTTATGCAGCAGTTTCACGAGGCTGAACTAACATGCATTTCATTTTACACTAATAAATTACAATATGTCACAAAAAATACGAAACACATTTGTGACGCGACGAGCTGGGTACAAACATCGACGTTAAAAGGAGATTTTAATATAACACCCGTAACGAATAACGAAGGGGGAAATATAGGGTAATCTCGGGCGAAATGAATGTTCCCAACATCAATAGAGTTACTGCAGCGGAGGGAGTTTTATAAAAAAAAATGTACGTTAATCTAGGTGGCTCCAGCGCCCAGTTTAAACAGATCCGTCGGTAATGTCGGCTTTGTTACTACAAAAGCTTGTTAAACAAGCACTTCGAAACTGTGCTCTCTTGGAAGCTATTTGTTCCTGTTGTACCTACCTAATTACTTTAGAACTTCACAGTCACCATTTCAAAGAAACGATATAATTTTATCAACATTTTTATAATGAATTATTTAGTATTTTATTGTTTGAGTATTGTTTTACATGTTTTTTATGAATTGTAAAATATCAAGCGAACCTATTAGGTCCCACAATATCTTCGACTAATTTATACATATAATAAAACTGTAACTGATCGCTGTTGGCATAGCATTGCAAAAATATTTAAAAAATCATAATGGGGTGCCTTTATATACGCAAGAGAACCCAAAAGAATGTTTTTTCATTTTGTCTGTTTGTATGTATGTTTTTGCACGCTAATCTCACAAACGGCTTATCCGATCTGAATGCAGTTTTCAGGATTATATTGTGATGAGCTTTAATTAACATTTGTTGCTTTTTTCATTTATATCGGTTAACAAATAAATAATTTATGTCACTTTATGTAACACGTGAACGAAGTCGCGGGCAAAAGCTCGTAACCATAAATTCGTTCAGTATCAGATATAGGTACGTATAATTACTTTACATGCATAAAATATTGAAAAATGGTTACCAGTAGGGTAGGTGTTCCTGTGTCGATGACATTGCCGTTACTCACCTGAAACAAAACAAACGTATATAGGTAAGAGAAGTAATAAAAAAGCTCCTCTGTGAAATCTCAGTTCACGTTTTTTTAGATTAATACTAATATTAAAGGCAGAGCATAATATACCTTATAAACAAACATAAACATATTGAATATCCATTAACGTATGAATAAATTGAAATGAAACTTAATACGTAATAATAAGCACAATGGAAACTTAATAGATATTAGTATGTAAACCTTGAAAAAATAGTTGTAGCGAAATATTAGACGCACTTAAGTTTTATTTCTTTTGGAATGGACATTACGATTCGCTTCGTTTTGTTAACTTTGTGTTTATTTTTATTTTTTTAGGGCTAACTGGATGAGACGAAGCTCGCCGCTTTATTTCATAGTCTGTTATCAATATCTAAATACATAATGGTATGCAACGAACTTTGTCTGAATGATCCCACATTTTCCGTCAAGTCTTAACATAAAATGTTATTAAAGCGTCCATATCATAATTTATATCATGACAACGGTTATATTTCGTAAAAGCCTTGATCTACATCAAAGTGGTGCAAGAAACGTAGGACCAATAGTGCAAATCTCTGGTACCAATTGGCAAGAGAAGATGACGCAAGAACGACGGGACACGACGAAAATACACTGAAGTGTATTTCTTGATCGTACGTTATAATAATTATTTTAAGCCATGAAACTTAAGGATCCTGCTTAAGTTTAAAAGCATATCGACATATATTAAAATTTAAGTTGAACCGTTATAAATAGAACGAATGAAACACAGCAGAATCGAAATGAGAGTTAAGTTTGATGGAAGTTGAAGTGCACTTTTGGTCAATATTGCAATGCGAAGCTAACGGCGGCTGGAGGAGGGACGACGCGGCGACCGCGAACCGAGCAACGTTGGCAACCGCCCAAATATTTTTCATGTGGCTCGCTCGGGACCGGGATAACTCGCCCTATTCACCTGAATCGGAATACATTTACATTCAACTGCTATGGCGAATTAAGGCAATAACCGCTTCTGATACCTTTCACGCTTATAACTGTTTTGTTTATCGGTATATTCGGTGTAAAATTAATTATCAACACAATAATCGTTACGAGATCATTAGTTCACGTCTGAATGCGAGAAATAATAATGATAGTAAGTTTTAGTATCATAATTATTAGCCGTACTTAAATATTATGTGGAACGTGTTAGTGGAGTTCATCGAGACGAGGCGACCTTAAGGGTCAAAGAGTTGAAATATCACACGTCATGTGCATATTACCTAAAATATAAATGTATGAAACCTATTTTGGATAATTGCTAGTTAAGAAATAAGCAACGACGTTAGTCTAGGGATAAAATACTGGCCTCTCACACTAGGGGTTCGTGGTTAGAATCTCTGATATTTCGAAAGTATATATGAGTATTAGAAATATATTTTAGCTTGCTTTAACAAAGAAAAACAGAAAAAAACACGCAGATGCCTGGGATTTTTTTAATTCTATATATTCTACGCGCACTCGACCAGCGAGGTGGACTATGCCTTAATCTTTCTCATTTTAGACCCAGTACTAAGACGGTAATGTGACCATAATAACTACACAAAACAAAAACTTCAATGTAGATTAAAGAAGCTTCAAATCCAAACACAACACTAAAAAATATTTTCATCAATGTAAAGTAGACAGGGCTTATGTTGTCATGTGATTGACATGTTGAGATGGTGCACCCACATGTT
The DNA here is from genome assembly GCA_018251015.1 of Phocides pigmalion okeechobee. Taxonomy (NCBI): domain Eukaryota; kingdom Metazoa; phylum Arthropoda; class Insecta; order Lepidoptera; family Hesperiidae; genus Phocides; species Phocides pigmalion. The sequence goes on from DWON01002895.1 coordinate 11,922, forward strand.
ACTATTAGACTTCTTTCTTTTGCTCTTAGCCTCAAAATGTCTGACCTGTTAACGGATTTTTCTTTTGTTCTGCGGAAAGTAGGCTGTGATGTTTATAATTATACTGCATACCATAGTGAGAACACGTTGAAAAGCTACAGTTACACGTAATTATGACAAATTGTTAAAATGAGAAATGTCACGTCAATTTTTAGTTTACTAATGAAAATATCCGGCAGCTTCTTTTTCTATCGGAAAAAAATCGAGCATACTTGACATCTTCTCGGTGCAGATTGGTATATGGAGTATAAGATAGTATTTGTAAGAAAAAGCATTTTACTCTCACTTTTTCTAGCGTAATATAAAAATGTGGTTTACTTACATGTGAAATGACCATCGTAGTCCGTAGAAATAACATCTACGATAGACTTTAGATAGGGATCCTATTCTATAGGGAGTTGGTTACAGATGTCTATGTGCGGTGGTATCTACTTACTATTGGGTGGACTGCATGCTCATTTGTGTAACTTATTTTTTGCAAAAATAACTTTTTTTTTACTATTCAGTTACTTTATATTCTATTGCTTTAACTATCACAGAAAACATGAATTCTTATTCATCTTATAAATTTTCCGACAATTTTGTGAATACCTCCCCCTGAAATAACATGCAATTTAGTTCTTTATCGAAAAAAAATATTAAATTTCGTGTAACCAAGAATTAACATATCGAAGATTGCGATTACTATGGCGTTGTAGGTACCCATGATTTGTTTCATATCTTTGGTAGCCTTTCATTTCTTAAAAAAATATTTAAGTTATAGGTGGCGATGCTGCAAATGAAAATAAACTTAAAGACCTAAACACTACACAGCACGTTATCTTTACACGGTAACTTAATGACTTATACTTTGAAATGTTAATTCCTCAATAGAAAATTATTATCTCGTATTTACCTTAACAAGGTCGTCCTGGGAGAATATTTGTTATTGATACAAAATTCGTATATTATGTTAATTATTACTTGTAGATGCGATGGTAGTCTTAGCTTAAAACGACTGGTCATTCCACATTCGGTGAGTAAAAAAACAAAACCATACTTATTATCCAGTTGCTTGGGTAGGTTTTATAGTTCGTATAAACTTGTATATTCATCAGCAGTCAGTTATTAATACAGGTTCCAGATGCATCGAGCTCTTGAAAGATGAAGCACCTTCTACGTAAACATTACTGTTCTGTTCGACGTGAAACGATGATTTCGTACTATTCGGAGAATTCGAGACTTGTTTTGGGGTCCTTGAATGTAATACCAGACGACCTATCTTTTGTTTCATTCACACGTTAACAAAAATCACATAAAGGTAACTAACTAGCTTTCGCTCGTAACTTTATTCGCATCCATTTTAGGACTGTGTTTATAACCAAAAGATGAAATTAATAAAAATGTTATCTTTTGCCTTTTGTTAATGCTGCCAAAATACTATTTTTTCAAAACATTTCGTTTTTTCACGTATGCAACATACCTGACCCTCTTTTAATATGAATTTGATTTAAAAGCTCACTATACTGTTTTTTTAAATTCTGTACATATGTAAAATACCCCTAAAATCACTTTCGCATCATCCTATCCGTCGATCCGTCTGCCACGGCCTATATTTTCACAATCTACTAGACGAAAAGATCTATATCTGAATTCTATGTTATATGAAAACGGGAAAAAAATCAAATAGTTCTTAATAATTTTCAATATATCTGTTATGGTAGCCGACAAAGCCTTTACTTAAGTGTCGTATTCACTTCATCAGGAAATTTCATCGAAGGATACTTTTTCCTAGATTAAATTTAATTTTATAATTGTATATACTTCTTTGTAAAGATATACATATGTAAGAAGTGTACAATTGCTATATCTTCGGTTCCGGTCATTACAGAGAACAAAACAAATGTACATGACAAGTCTTCTCATAAGCTTTCAACACAAAAAGTTTCATAAAAATAGATTCAGTAGTTACCGCATAATATTCGAACAACCAGAAAACGAAATCACTGGCAACAATTTTACAATATACATACATACAAAAAATACACGCATATATCAACTTGTTTACCAATATAACTATAATTAAGTGGAAACGTAATTATTTAATCTTTTAGACAGTTCTTATGTCGAAATTTTTAAAGGCAAAGATTTTATAGGAGGAAGAATATTTTAATTAGAAAGTAAAACATATAATCGGATGGTCCATCATACATAATCCCACCCAAAAAGTCAAGTGGCGCCAAATAGACTACATCTCCTGTTTTCTGCTCTTATTTAAGTAAATAACCTCTAAATCTATTATATTCATAAAATTATATTGTCCTGTATATCCCTATCCTTCTAAACAAATGACAGGGTTGTGCTAACATAAAATATAACTGAATTGAGATTCTTCTCGTTTTTTGAAGTCGGTTTAAAACTAGGTAGCATACGATAGCCGCATCGATTTTCCGCGATCGGCCGCTTACTGACGCATTGATTGGATTTAAAAATATTGGTGGCAATCTCCACAGCTTTGGCATGCGCACGATTAACCTGCCAACAAGTATTTACTGCTAACTGGTTCGCCTTCGAATGCCACATACAATACTAGGGGCAATTCGGTTTTATTACGGATATGTAAAAGGTAGTTGTAACAAATATATAAATAAACCGATAGAAGAATGTAAGCTTATAAAGATTATCTACAAAGGATGACATAATTAATTAATTCTATTATCTTTGATCTAATACATATAATTGATCTAATATCAAAGGGTCGGGTAATATAATATTGCGAAGGCATCACTGCCACACACCTATTTCTATCTTATAGTAATAAAGCTACGGTGTTGCTGTGTTTTGTTTTGAGAAGTTTGATAGGGCAAAAACATACGAATCATTATTATGTATGCCTTAATACATTTGCGGTTACAGTTGCATTGTTACCCACGCAACTGACTTTAATCATAATTCGGGTAGACTACAGACGTGCATGGACTGCTGCCCACTTTACTTGATGGTAACTGAACACTGTTGCATACAGTTAACCTTCACTTGTTGGTAATTGAACACTATTTTGTTTAATTACCTTCAACTAAAGGAGTCTAGAGTAGCAATAATTTTGGCAGATATAAATACATACACACTTGATATTTAAAATAATCGAATGTCATGATAGTAACACTTTAAAGACAGAAATTTTTGAACGAGTGACCAAAACAGCTACACGGCCTTTGCAGGTCTGAAATAAAATAATTTCAATAACATTTCCTGACGATATTTATTACAACATTATTATCACTTTATTATCAATATAAATCAATATATCAAATAATTCTTCTGTTCAGCCTCTAAAATGTAAAACACTTTCAAATAAATTTGAAGTATTCCACTATCTTTATTATTTGGCACTAATGGCCAGTTCAAACTGATACTAGCGACGCGACGATGCTCCCTGGCACAATCTTCTCATGATGTGTTATTGAACTATTTACGATATTTCAACTTAGCTGTTGATAACCTCTGATCTAGAGCTACTTGTGTATTGCACTAAGGAATATTATTGACTGATAGCTAGAATTCACTCGAAGCATAGCTACATCCAATGTGATTCGCAGAGAACAATGTCAAAGATTTATTTGGCGAGGCAGTGGCACTAACAAGGTATCTTTTTAAATTCAGTTGATTTAGTACTGTACAATGTTTAGTACACAACAGTAATTAATGCATGGGAAATTTATCAAATTAAAATACTACAGATTGAACGACTTACGTTCCAGCTGAATAATCTTACATAGAAATAGATTACGTAAAATGCGCCTTAATAATCAGATAAAAAAAAGAAATTTAAGTAAAAATAAATTAATTAAACAAATATACGATCATCATCATCATCACACAACGTACAATGTGGAATGTAAATCACTAGTAAATAGTAGTCGCCTCGGCGACAGTTCTGTGATACGAAGGCATTTAACTCAATATCGGCGAATACGCTTGGACGTAAGCCAATTTTGTCAAAAAGAATTTTGGTAAGGTACGAAAAGGCCAATTCATAAGGTACACTCTAAAAGTGGTAAGACACAAAAACAAAGACAAGCGGTTTTATGTTGTTAACATGTTATAATATAAAAATTATGGATACTTCCAATAATAACTACAACAACGCTTTAATACAATTCCTTTAAATTTTCAAAAAAGTAGGAAATTCTATAGTGAAACAATTCTTGCTTCTCTATGGGTATGGCTCCGTTACACATGAGGCAACCGTTTAAACCTCAGGAGCATCAAGATATCGACTATCGACTTTAGATTGCTCGACTTCTGTTCTGTATGGATTTTGTCACATATACACGGGTAATGGTCACTTATATTCTATCTAGACTGCATACTCATTAGATATTTTAAAATAGTAAAAATAACAATTTGTTTTGTAGTTTGTGCCAAAATGGTTGCGTAAAATTAATAATATATATGTTTGTTATTGGCCATTTAATACCTTTATGGCTGCTGCTGTACCTTTATATCCAGCTCACAAAACGTTCAGCTAGAGGTGTTGCGGACTTTGAAGTATCCCTTTTTACACGGTCAACTCTCAAGAGATCTGCAGTCTCCGGAGATTTCCATCATTGGTAAGCACAACCTTAACTGCTTGACGGTCATTTTGTAAAGGATCTCATATCATATCTTCCTTTATGAATTTAGTTATAGTGAGTACAAATGTATTGAGATATAACAGTAAATAACCAAAAATCACTTCTCTAATCTCTAAATATTATAAAACAAAGTCTGTTCATGATAAACTCAAAAAGTACTGAACGGATATTCTCACAGTTTTCAACAACAGGCAGAATAAACCCTAAGGAAGATTTTGGTGCATGATAAGTTAAGTATTTTTTTTGTAAATTGGGCGAGAAAGTAAATACTTAAATTCAATGTAGTAAAGGTAATGACTGGATGCATGTATGAAAGAAAAATGATATAAGTACATTAGTATATTACCCGAATAAAGCTGGGTCAGGTCGCTAGTATTCTATATATTTTATACGGAATCAGTATTTAGTTTATATTGAAATTATACACATGTAAGTTATTTAAGCGAACCAAAATACAGTAAAAAAATCTATCTCAGAGTATTAAACGTAAACTGTACTGTAGTATAAAAAATATTCGGTATCTTGACATGTGAATTGATGTGGGTTGTAAAGTTATGCTTTTTTACGCTATAATTGACTTTTTAACCAAATGCAGTTTGAAAAATCCATTCAATAATTTAAAAAGTGCATTCTCTTTGCTGCTTGCAGTTAACGGAATAGAAGACGTCGCAGCTGCAAATGCGGTTTAAAATTTTATTACGAAAATCACCAGCTTTAACACCACAAAGATTATTTGAAATAGAAAAAATACCACAAAAATAATTTTCATTACAAATTTTACAAAAACTACTCGTTCATTTATGTGGTTTTTAAATGTAAAGAAGTATGATAACTTAGTCACGTCGAGTGACATTGTAAAACAAAACTATTCAGAATACTGTATTTCTGAGTATCTACCCAAATTAAATTAAGTAAATTGTATCATTCTTGTTATGGAGATTTAAATCGCTAATAAGATCTGTCAAAAGAGATAGATAGATTTTCATAGCTATAATTATTATACATTAAAGCGCAATGGCGCACGTACATTTATTTAATCGTGCTATTAAACAAATACTAAACAGGAGACCGTTCACAATTCGGTTAAAGGATTTTAGTATCGATTTGGACGTCTACTGTTTACACGCGCAAAACGCGTTCCTCCCTCAAGGCGGGGAAGCGATCCACGCTAAAAAATGAGAATTACATTATATGAATATCGCATTCAAGTGTTGTCAGAAAAGTCGAACACAAGAAAGGATAAACTTTTAGATCGAAACAATGGCGTAAAAAATATATATAAAGGCACTTATTAAAACGTAAGTTAATCGACATGTGGGACATACCCGTATATTCTGTAACAATTCACCAGAACTACGATACCCACATTATCCTCTAAACGAACCCGTAACTAGCAATCGCACTTAACGAAAAGTTCTCCCTTTGACACTGGACCCTACGTGAGTGAATTAGATTACGGTCTCCTCGCACGTTTCGTTTATAGATTACGAAGCGGCGGCTTACTGTCCTGTTCGTTAAATATTTTGTTTCAATTAGGTACTACAAAGCTTTGAAGTGGAAAACGAATCAGTGATCAGTTGCTACAGCATTTTTATATAATGGAACATTATATGTGGATGTAAAATTTTCATAAGGATCTAAAAATAATACGTCGATTCCAGTTCATCGAACCGTGAATATTTCTGACGATTTCATGGACATTCGGAAAGGTGAGTTTCATATGTAAGTTCAAATCGAACAAATCATTAGTTATTCATTCAAATAACGTTGTATATATCGGCCGCATTTATAGACTACACAGACCAGAGATGCAGTTGCTTCTACGTTGCCCCAGATAAGCCATTAACTTGTTCACGAGACAAACTGTTATAGACAAATCGTTTATCTTCACTACTCTGATTCCATTATATAGTGTATTATGGGTGGTGTAAGCATTCCAGATTAACTAAGGCTCTTTTTAACTAATTGCTAACGAACTTAACTTTTAACAAAAAATGTAAAAAAAAAACTACTTAAATAATACTTCACGATAAGCAAAATCCATTAGCGGTCCCAACAAGAGCGGCCGTATTACGAGCATTAAATTAATTTTAACTTTCTTAAAGCTCGTACAACAATAGCCCCCGTCATTACGAGCGGGATCCAACAAACGAATTATAAAGGAAACCTGAAGGCTTTTGAGATGATGTTTAATTCGACACAAGTCGGTCAAGGAGAACGCACCTACTTGTTTGTTACCAAATTTCGCCGCTTACAACTTCGCTTAGACGTACCTAATAAATAGATATTGCTTAACACATTACATACGTTCTCTTATTGTTTAAATTGTGATCCTAGGTTACCTAACCCATACTATAAGTCGAAATGGCCGATATAAGATTTGTTTCATGAATTTTATAGTGCTTTAAATAAAAGAGTCATATTAATATTAATATTGCTTTTATTTCCACGCTACCATTCCACTTAAAGTTTTTAATAGTTAAGTATATAAATACAAATATACTTTATACTGACATAGTTAGTGTTTATACTTGTTTACTTACCCTATAAGCTAATTAAATTCCACAGACCTAAGTGGTGACCGCTACGAAATGTTATAACAGACAGGACTGTAATGTAATATCCTTCAAGGAGCAAACTAGATTTTTCTATGTCAAGCGTACTTACCTTACAAGAAATATTTTAGAGATAAACAACCTCCGTTCTTGAAATCTGTAAATAACTTAAGCTCTGTTTGAGGTACGATGTTGACGTCCATGGGCTGCAGTTATAGGTGG
>DWON01002896.1:0-19350 GCA_018251015.1 Phocides pigmalion okeechobee
GAGGTACGTAACTAAGTAGATACTCCTGTAGATATAAAGTGGCTTATAGTGGATAACTTATGAAGCTTCCTTCCACTGCCTACAGGTGAATGAATTAGTAATTAATTATGTTTAATATATACATAATTCTGCTCGGCGTAGTTAAAATCATGGCAGATTTGCCATGCACTGCTATAGTAAGTAGCTGTGCAATAAGATTTACAATATTGATGCACCGCTTGTAAGGTGATTTGCTCAATTCGTGTCGCGGTCGCTTGCCCCTCCCCGGGGGAGGAGACGCCGAGCTATCAATATAGTAGACTATTTTAGCACATGGTTGAAACAGACGGCAAGCGGTGCCACTACGTGTCTTCAGATATACAGGTATGACGGGATAGCTGGAGGTATAATTGGCAAGCCAACTACATAGTTATGACACTGTGAGAGGATATCTTGAAGTGGGAGTGCACCGAGAAGTTTTATGAAGTTATGCTATGGGAGATTTACGAGAACGATATCTGAACTCATTCCTACTCAATTGTCTTATGAATATGAATTGTTTTATGTCTAAATTTTCAATTACGTATCAATAGTTATACGTGGCAATATATAACTTGTGTTCGTTGCATGCGTATAGATTACGAATATTGTAAAATAGTAACAAATATTGAATTATATTGTATCTACGTAAAGTTTATCGATGTTACTGCTGTCAGGCGCGCTGTGAGTGCGCGCCAGGCCATCACAGCGCATTTATCTTTTGTCTTATATCTGGATGTTTTCACTTATACTATTTTGATGTAATGCTTCGACACTGTGGTTAGTGTATCTTTGCCGCTTCATCCTTATATCTTTCTATTTGTTAAATGTTGCAACTTTTAATGACACGCTGTGAATCTTATCCAATAATTAATTAAAGGGAGTGCCATCATATTTCCAATCTTACAGGTATAAATGTGTAGTAGTTTTGGAAAAGTGTAAAGTTACAAAACGTACTGGTTTATCAACATATCGAAACAGTTAATTTAACGTATGACGAGTGTCGTTAATAAGAGTTGCATCATTTAATTGCTCGCAACTTGATTAGAGCGAGATATGACCTTAGTTAATTGAAGATGCAATAATATATAAGAATGTATGTACCAATGTTAAAGAACTTCTACAGTTTAGGCAAAAGTCTGAAATATAATAAAATATAAATACAATTTTTGCTTTCCTTTCTGTGTTTTTATTCCTAACCTAAAAATAATAGTTACTACTTATCTATAACATTTATTTAATTTTTGGGAGATCTGCAAGTTGAGAAACAAAGGAACTATCCATTAGAAGTTAATTTTTTTTGTCTAATTCGGTAATGACTATAGATAGATATAGAAGTAAGAATCCGCTAGTGATGAGATGTACAGTAATTTTAATAACACGGTTTAAATTAAAATTTGTTAAAAGTGATGATGTTACGCGGATTTTTTGAGATAATAGATTTGCCACTTGTTTTTATTCGAATCATTAACTTAATAACTTGTAGGGGTGGGTACACACCCGGCTATCTAAAATTTACCTAAATTGATTGAAAAAAACTAATTACATTGCCAGCACACACAACACGGACTTTAAACTATTAGAATTACAAGTTAAGCGGGTTTCAGTTGCGAGAAGCGACTACTCGGTCTCACGCTAGCACGCCAACTTCAGGGCGCATTCGCGGGCCCCTTATTTATAAGACGGTCGGCCGCGGGCGGAACGTTCGTGTCGTGCGTTCGGGCGACGGCGCCCGCCGGGGCCGCCACGCGCGTTACTGAACAAAATGTTGCTTTTACTTTAACAGATTAATCATCGAAATAGTAGATTTAATAGTTTTGTTGTATTGTAATTTACAATTTTGCAAGTTAGTTCCATTATTTGTATTTTTATTTTATTGATTAGTCTATCGTATTGGGGCATCCTGTAATGTTAGATGTGGTCTGGATTACTAATAGAATAAAATGTCGAAACCGAGGCAAGCCAGCATATTTATTTTTTTATTGCTATAATTTTTATTGTTCACTATTTGAGTTTTGTTTTGATTTATTACATGAGTTATATTAATATGTTATTGAAGATTTGTGTTCTATCTTGTTTTTGTTAAAATTTGTTAAACGTGACATGTTCCTCTGTCAACGTTTTGAATACCATCGAAGAAAGAAACGTTATAATCTGTATACGTATTGATTGTTTGTCGACTTCAAGTCGTATTACGTATACGTACATGTGTAGTACGTTTGCTCGTACGTATAATCAAATATAACGTCATTTTACTTTTGTTGTTACAAATCAAGTTACATGATAAAAACGTTCTCCGATTCAGCAATCGATTATTAAAATTATAATTGAATGATTCCATTCTAATAAGAATCGTCAGTTATAGACAATGACTGAGAATAAGTAATCTGTCAAATAATGGATTTAGAAGTTCGTTAATTTTCAAATTTTATAAATTAACATTGTTGCAAAAAACAGTAAAGCAATAAGTGGAAACATTTAATATTGGTGCACGTCTTTAACATTCCGTTTAGTGCACGAATATGTGATAATTTTGTCAATAGGTTTGTTCATCTTTTCATTGAAATGGATTTAAACAGACCGACTCACCCACACTGAATTTGGACGTAGGCTAGGATTTTCATGAAAAATATGAAGAAAAAGTTACATTTTTTAAGTACTTTTAATAAAATGAAAATCAGTATAAATAAAAAACGGTTTTATTTTTACGGCCTTCTTACAAATGAGAAAATGATCACTTTAAGTGTTTATAAATGCAGTATTATTTTTACAGTATAAATAAGCCAGTCGGCGCCCCGCGGCCGCCGCTCCACAACATACGTCCCACAGGGAGGCACGGCGTTCATTTTAAACGTAGTTATAAAATGGATACCAAAACTTATATACTTCACCAATTATTTTGTAACAAGAATTTAGAAATATTACCTTTTTATACCTTTTCAAGCAAAAAAATTTTAGACTCGTATTTTGGCAATCATGACGGGCAGTGGACATCGTTTCCTATGCGTTGTAAAAAAGATTGTCGGAGGTATGTTGCAGACGGAGAGTGCGGCATCACTTGAAGATCTTGCCCTGGTTGAACTTGCGGCCCTGCTTGTCCGCGCCCGACCACGAGAAGTAGTCCTGGACCAGCTTCTTGGTCTCCTCGCTGCTCGGGTCTAATTTCTTCCAGTCGTATGATTCATAGTCAATCTGAAATAAATAGTAATTTTATTAAATTTGTGGGCACATATAAAGCAAGTTACATAAAAAAGACCGTCTGTAATACTATAAGTCTGTAACACTTATAGAGGTCATGAGCATACGCTTGCGGCGCCCGTTTGTATCGTATGCTGATTAATAAACACTTCCACTGTAGTTCACTGCTCACACATTAAATTTTTCTTCTTTCTTTAGACTGAAGATGCGCCGACAATTTACTTAAATATTGTATTTTTAGTATCCATATAGTATCAACGATGGCCACGTGGCACCGATGTAAATACAGCGTTTATGTTCGCCCGCCGTCCGGACAGGTTGTACGGACTTCACCCACACGACGGGCGCGCAAGACAGTTGTGTGTATGCTGTAAGGAAACTTAATAAATGTAAAGCACACCATGCGACCATATTTTAATTTGGTTTGGTGCACGTAATGAGACATAACATTTAACAAGAAAGTGAGAAGCGTCCAAGGAGTGGCGGTAACCCCCAGTCGGGCGGCAGGGGGGAGGCGAGCTGCTGGCCGCGCCACACCCACACGCCCGAGATGCTGGAGTCGCCGTCGGCGCCGAACAGGCACACGGACGCGAAGGCCTGCTTGCGCATCTTGTCCAGCCGCTGGAACATGCCTGCGGAGCGCGGTAGAGCTCGGGGACCGTTGCACTCACATCGTTTAACAAGCTCTCGAACCTCAAATGGGTCTTTTGCAGACGCACATTAAGTTGCAACAAAGTTATTAAGTTCTTGTTGATAAATTACTTTGCAATCCGCCACCGTAATGTGAAATGGTATATTGTTATGTAATGTTTCAAACCAAATGTATACCATTATACGTTGTAGTGGCGGATTCTTGCGAAGTAGGTTATTAAACGACAACTTAATAGCATGGATTTGCGCAAAATAACACCTGATGCTGTTAACAAAAAAAGCCTTTATTGTAATTAATGATTTTTTATGATGAGAAAAATAACTTAACAGCTATAGAAGTGTACGCTACACACGACCCCAAAAAAATTATGTGTGTGACAACTCTACAGCTTTATCTTTATAAGCCGAAACACATTTTTTTGAGCACTTGTAATTCAACTGAGTTACTTTCTAATTGAACAGTATGTTATTTTTATATATAGTATAATATTACCAATAGTTAGGTATTATTTCTTTAAAGATTACAATCACTTAAATAAAGTATTTGCGATTTAATCTCATTGTTAAGTATTTTATGTATAAGTATGCATGTGTTGTATTTTAAATTTGTAAAATGTTCATCAATTTTGTTTCCTTATATACAATTTTGGATGGAGTTAAATACTTATAATGAAATAAAACTTTCACTAGCTTATTTTGAGTAGTTCGTACTGTACGTAGATTGGTCTCGTATGCTGACCCCCATACCTCTATGAGGTAATCTAGGTGTGGTTTAATAAGTGTGTTATGTATAGTGTATCGAACATTTCGTGGAAGACATCTACCTATACTCCGTATACATCCCATAATTGATGATAACTTTGCATTTATTTTTTCAAGATGTGGTTTCCATGACAGTCTGTTATCCAATACTAGACCTAAGTAACATTCCGTGTTAACTTTGTTTATTGCTGCACCATTTAAGAACAGTTGTTGATGATTTGGTATTTTTTTATTTTTAGCAGCAAATATGATATAATTTGTCTTGGCATTGTTGATAGTTAACAGATTGTATGAAAACCACTTCTCTAATAAGTTAAGATCATTCTGGGCTTCCTCTATCATTAAGTTTATGTTAGTTCCAAAGTAAAAAAGACAAGTGTCGTCTGCATACAATGTTATTTGTCCTTTCAAATGTATTTTATGTATACTGTTAATATAGATTAAAAACAGCGATGGTCCAAGGATTGAGCCTTGTGGGACACCATATTGGACCAAATTAAGGTACTTTAAACTGAAACGTTTGAATACAACTAACATACATTCCACTGTTGACAGGCTTGAAAGTTTGGCTTAATCACGGCAATGGCATACCGTTTCTACAACAAGTGACAGGACTGTCCCTCGAGATTTTGTAACGAATATTGCTGTGAAAAAGAAATCCGATCCGAGCGAGTGACTCTCTGGTCCCTGTAGAGATTGTGAACCGAAAATTCTTTAAAAAGGGGTTAAGCTCGTGTAAACGGGAATGTGACTAACATAGCTTTTATATCTAGACACGGATCTTTCCTTGTAATCCAAAAATATTTGCAAGTCTTATCCAGTTGCGTCAAAGACATTTCATTCCTAGAGTGACAGAGCTGCCTGTCTAAAAGGTTCAAACGTTTAAACTTGCCTTTGACATCATCATCAACTCTTTACTGACCCACCGCTATGCGAAGGTCCTCGGAATCGATCTCCTCTTGTAACAAGAAGCGCAAATTGATGGACTTCCACATCTTTTTATGTGAGAAAACTAGCAAACGAGCATGCAAACCACGTGATGTTAAGTAGTCGCAGTCCATAGACATCCACGAACAACCACAAACACGACTGAAATTCTATCTGGGCTCGAAAGTAGATGCTACTCTTGACGACTATGATGGTGGTCTCATTTCAAAGTGTAGCCGGCAACCGCACCTCTCCAACCGAAACACAAGTAATGCTTGACAGCTGATTATGGGGCGGCGGTACCTCCCGGTCGAATTATCCCCGCCCCCGATTTGTGTAAAGCAATTTGGCATGCAAAGGATCTTTCAAATATTGGCACTCGATTCAATGCTTTTTAATTTATAAATTTGACCTACATCTAGCATAACATTGCCAAAACATTGACAATGTCCTACAATGTCCGTTCCAGAAACAATGACCTAGAAACAATATTATTTCGGTACTCAAACCTAAGCATTTTAACATAAACAACAAAAACTTGACTGGAAAGATAATTGCATCCTTCTTTATTATTTTTTCTCTTTTTTTCTATCAAGGATGCCGTTTTCTTTGAAATGTATATTTGTTTGTATATTCATTCTTTATGAATACATAACTATCATAACATTATAATCCAAAGGAAACAAATATAAAATTTCAACCATTTTTTTTTTCTTTTAATTTTCTATATACTTCTTTTTAAGTTTAAATAGGAGAAACGATAAGTATATACATCAAAATAAAGGAAGAATTTTCCAAATCAGTTGAAATATAACGGTGTTATGTCGTAAAAAACTTAATAAAAATACAATCGCAATGAGAACCTCCTCCATTTTCGAAAATCGTTTGAAAAGTAGCACATTGTGACTGGACTACAACTGTATCACCACATTCATAGAACCCATCATAGAACGCGTACGACTCATCTGGGAAAAAACTACTCCACATCTATTCGGAGCGTGAAGGAATTCTTGAATTTCTGTGAACAGATGTGGTGTCCTCTCTTAGAAATAAGGCGTACATCTTTGCCCTGAAAAGTGTTATCAATTTTAAGAACCAAAAATATATTATACGGGTTCCATCAACTATGTACCTCGTAAAGCTCTGCATTAAAACTCTTCTTCAATTTAAAGCTCACAACTTAAAGGTTACAAATGTCAAAAAAGGGTTTCTTACAACGATGAACTCAAATATCACAAAATAATAAGACAAATTCATTTCGATGAATCTACATACATATATTCAAAATATTCCTTCCAATAATCTTCCGATCACTAAGTCGTAAGATACAGGATATATCTATCAAGGGCAGAGTAATAATTTTTGATACACATGTATTTCTTTACATGACTATTGTATTTGGCTAAGTATACTAGTAATAAAAATTTTAATTAATAAAATACTTATCAACACAGCATACGTTACAAGGCAAAAACACGTACATACGACACAATATCGCATCGCGGGCACGACAATCAGCCGTAAACCATTACTTGTGTTTCGATTGGAGATGGCGTTTGCCGGCTACACTTTGAAGCGAGGCGACCATCTTAGTCCTCAGGAGTAGCAGCGTATCTACGTTCGAACTCAGATGGGATTTCGGTCGTGTTTGTGTCTAATGTCTATGGGCTGCGACTACTTAACATCAGGTGGTTTGCATGCTCGTTTGCTCTTCACATATAAAACATCGTGGCGTATATATGAGAATTGGCCATTATATCTTTTCAAGCAAGCGGTCGAAATTAAATTGAGAGGTTACTGACAAATCCAGAGATTAACGCAAAGCCAAAGTAGATGAACCTAAACTGACGAGACTGAACTACGTGTAAGTGTGTAAGTGTAAAATATGAGCTAAAAGTTTGTATGAAAACGGGTAACATAGGGCTGCATAATCTATTAGAATATACTAGCGACCGAGCCCAGCTTCGCTCGGGTAATAGAGTTAGTATTTACTTACAATTTTTTTCATACACACATCCAGCCAACGTAGTTGCAAAAACTAACAATTAGAAACATTTATGTCGAACTACGACTGAATTACTATATTGAATTTAACTATTTAATTTCTCTTTCAATTTATATAAAAAAAACTTATTATGCGCCAAAACTTTCCTCAAGAATCCCTCTACCTGTTGTTGAAAACTGTGAGAAAATCCGTAAAGTACTTTTTGAGTTTATCGTGAACAGACAGACGTGACGTGAGACTTTGTTTTATAATATTTGGAGATTGTCACATCGACTACTGTGTTAGCAAAAACGTGATTATTATAACAACTTGAGGTTCTACAGGGGATAAAGAAGAGTTGTTAAGAAACTATACATAATACAATACCGTACGAGATTAACACCAAATAACACTACAAGCGTCGCACACCCTACTTAAAGTTACATGTCCAAACTGCGATGTTTCATTAAACTTTAGCAGCGAGCGAGCTCAAACGATGCTTATTCCCTTGACAAAGACCTCTAATTAGAACATAGATGGCCGACTACCTCCGGGCATTCTTCGAGGTATGTTACTACTAGTATCAATTATCCCCAATAGAATACAAGAATCCATTTATTTTTATCATTTCTGTTTTTGTTTCTTTTTAGGTAACGGGGGCAGGAACCGATGACGCTGTTCATCTGATTTATTTATTTATCTACTAGATTTTGCTTGCTTTTTACGCTCAAAAGTCAATAATTACTGTACTTTTACTGTATACTATATGTATATGTGTTGTGTATAGGGATGTAGTTACCAAAAAACACCGAAGAACATATGAATTATGTAATAGTCGACTACGAGACAAATATACTATAAAAATATCGGCATATCTCTCCAACTCTATTAACAAAATAGAAAGGTTAATTTTATTTCAAATACAATTTATAATTAGGTATTCGTCCAGTCCTCCTGTTATGGAAATTTCTCAGGATGAAGATTAAGCCAGTCTACCGCGCTGAGTGATTGCGGATTGGTAGACTTAACACGCGTTTCTAAACATGGACGCCGCCGTACGCCTACGAATGGACGCACGCCGGTGTCAAATTTTGCGAAGGTCAAAGCCAGTTATAATAGATTTCTAATACGCACATAACTTCGTAAAATGCGTGCCAGGACTTCGTCTCCAGCTTCATGTGTAGCGAAAATCTTAACTACAAAGCAATCTTTGTACACACAAACCTATAAACATGATTGTATAACCTCTAAGATTATATAGAACTACTGTTCGCGTTTCAGATTTTGGCCACCACGTTAGGTCGTATCACCGCCAGTCTCCGCCATAATCTGCCGTAAAACAATAACTTGTGTCGGGTGGAGATGTGCCGTTGCTGCTTACACTTACAAGCGAGGTGACCATCTCAGCCCTCAGAAGTAGTAATATTTGCAGAAAGTCAGACAGGACTTTAGTCCTGTTAGATGTTGGACGTGGATGAACTAAAGAGACCATGTTACATCATATAGCCTGTACTGTCATTTGCTATTTTTATCCCTAAAAGAACATTATACAGATTTGATAAATAGCCGCTCAGCCAGCAATTTGTATAGTGTGATTATCGAATATCGATTGAGCGATGTAGTTGCGACCTTTAGCCCACGCTCTACGAAGCCTAAAATATCGTGTTGCGTAATACGCTCACATGGACATAATCCACCGTCGTATTCAATTTCATAAAATTTGTTCTATTATTTTTATTCATTACTACGACCAACGTACAGTTCACTTAAAATTAAACAACGTTAAAAGATAGCTTTAAATCTTACTAATTTAGTGTACCTAACATTGCAAGGCATAAAAATATGCACAAACAATTATATACAGTCAATATGTTTAATTATCTGAACTGTGTTATTTCGGCTTGGCTTTAAAAACTGGTCCATCGACCAAGTCAAAAATAAAAATAAACAAGTCGGTACAAAAGTATTCAAACAACTATTCTCACATTTGATCAACGCTGCTGGTGATATGAGAGCTGATTCATATCATGCGTAGAGTATTGCAATTGATATTCGGTACGGGAATACAGTCATAGTTCTTGAAAACATGCAACATGGGCACAGATTCCCTGTAGACGTGTAGGCTTTTATTGTAGTTTGTTTTACTATCACTTATTAAATACTCACTGTAAATATAAATTTATGTTAATCAATTATTATTAAAATATGACAACTAATGATCATATTATTGTTAGGAAGAATTAAATTTCAATTACCCTTTGACCTAACATTACATAAAAAAAACATCTTCACATGGACTCTTCCAAATTTCTATTTATGAATGACAAATGAATAAAACATCACAAATTTGAGATAAGTTCTGCGAATAAGCTTAGTTGAGAAAAAAGGCAATTCGCCCGCCATACCATTTGTCTTCAATAATGGACTACGAAAACCTGCCAAGTTCAGAGATACTATATTTAGATATAACGGCAAAATGTCTTAAGCATAAATGTTAGTGAATGGTAGTACTCCATTTATATAATATACGAATTGCTTTGAATGTTTATATTTTTTGTTTATAACCAGCAAACCAGATAAATTAGTGTCAGATAGTCAACTGTCTCCTGACACTAATTAATATGCCCCCCAGCGCAAGGACATCGACATGCATCTTCTAACAGGACTTACATTGTTGATTGTCGCACGTAGACATGTTTTTTATGTGAGAAGAGTAGCCAACGAGTATGCAAACCACCTGATGTTAAGCAGTCGCAGCCCATAGACATCCACGTACAATCACAAACACGGTCGAAATCCTATCTGAGCTGGGACGTAGACACGTTGCTACTCCTGACCATGATGATCGCCTCGATTCATATTGTAGCCGGTAGTCGCACCTCTACAACCAAAACACACGTAATGCTTTACGGCAGATTATGAGGGCTGCGATGGTACCTCTCCGGTCGCCTATAGTTCTCCCACCTTTCAAGTTACTACTCCTGAGGACTAAGACGATTGCCTCGCTTGAATTAGGTATATCCACATGTTGCTACTTCTGAGGACTGAAATGGCTGCCTCGCTTGTAAGTCTCTAAACCGAGACGGCAGGCGGAGACGGTAGCATGTAAGTGCCATGTTGTATCGGCGCTATACGTCTGCAACCGAAACACAAGAATTGCTTCACGGCAGATTATTAGGCCGGCGATGGTACCTCGGTTGAAATAAGTATTTACCATCTTTTATACTAACTGTATTTTTCCCATTCTTTGTCTTTAACCTTTTATAAATATTAAGTGATCCGCGTAACGCATCGGCCAACATGCCACATTGTTCCGCCCTGCAAAGGATCTCAAGTTCGATTTCTAGTCAGGCAGAGACCTGTTTTCCAAATTTATGTCAGTTCTGGGTCTGAGTATTTGTTATCTTTGTATGTGTCCATGACATTCATGAGACAAGGAATCCTAGTATGGGCGTATGAGTGTAAAAAGTTTACTGAAACATGAAAATGCTTTATTATGTCAAATACATACGACAAAATTGTTACTAGTATGTTGACGTATATTGATCGTTGCTGAGTATCTGACCTTTAGCCGACGCTGTTACATTTTAAAGTGGAAACTGTGAAACGAATTGTATTATAGTTATACTCGTGAAAGCGTGATTCTAGAAGGTAGAGGTTGTACGAATCGAACGGGGAGGTACCATCGTTACGCCGTTTTCTAGCGTAAAAGAATATTTGCGTTTTAGTAGAAAGGTGTAGCCAACTCGCTAAGAAAGCGATCATCTTAGTCCTTTTATTATAGTTATACTTGAAAAACGTGGGCTATGAGGGGAGATGTTGCACGGGTCGATCGGGGATGTATCACGGTCACCCATCTCTAATGTAAAAAATATTTAGTTTTAATAGAAAGATGTAACTAACGGCAATGGTAATGGCAACGCATATCTGACTACAAGTAGTACTCACGTTATATATGGAGTTGATTACAGATGTACTGCTTTATATAGAACGAGTCGCTGTCTACGACTTGGTTCACGTGGACTTCAATCATCCGGTTTTTCCAGCGAGCTCGAGTTTCAAATTTCTAACTACAAAGAGTTCTCATGTATTCCGACTCGCAACTTTAAAATTGACATATTTTTTTATTTGTAGACCAATTGAAATAAAACAAACACTAAATGTTAACAGAAGCTATGTAATACATTAATGAAAACCGTTCCTGAGATAGTTAAACTGTTTTTAAGATTAGCGTGCAAAAAACGCCCTGATAGACAGAAATTAAAGGTTGCTGTTACGTTACATTAACTGTAACGTAAATTAACATAAAATTGCGTAAATTTCACGTTAAATTACGGTTTTATTACATTAATGAAGGCCCCTAACTAATAATAATTTTCTCATATATCTTCCATATACCTACAACAGATCAGTTACAATTTGCGATTGATACATAGGAAACTTCTTGAAGGTATTACTACTCCTGAGGACAAGATAGAACGCCTCGAAACAGTAAATCGCACGTTCTCACTTTTTCACTGTAGATGTTCTTCAATCCACAATACATCAGTGATAAATTAATGTAATAAAACAAAATAGAGAGAAACACCGCAGATGAAAGTTAAATTCATCCACCTATACACACTAGAGTACCTATTCTCGCTCGGGCTACTAGTATTGATTGGACGCCTGAACTTTGACCCACGCTCGGCGCTGTACGTTGCATTCTCTCGCATAGTTCTTTATTAAACCGCCATATTTCATACGTACAACCGGTACACGGTTTCACACTGAAAGAACATGTTTTGACATTGTGATAACACGCAGACTACACTGAAGTGAGGCCACCATCTTAGTCCTCAAAAGTAGCAACGTATCTACGTTTAAGCTCAGATAGGATTCCAGTCGTCTAAGACTAAAAAGGTCGCCTTGCTTCAAAGTGTAACCGGCAACCGCACTTCTCTAACTGAAACACAAGTTATGCTTTACGGCGGATTATGAAGGCGGCGATGGTACCTCCCCGATTAAATTATAGTTCTCCCACCTTTAAAACCGTTTTTGCTTGCAGTTCTTTCAAGCTCACCCTCCCATTGGGCTATAAAGGCCCCCTTATTTTATTTTACTTCGAACACCTACTCGTATATAGAGTTCATTTTTAGGTCTATACTTGGTCTGTAACCGTCTATAGGTGAATAGGTATTCATTTTCACTTTAGTTTCTTGAGTCCTTATATAAAATCCTAAATATAATCACTTATAGACTAGACAAATAGTGCTATTTGTACTGAAATGAAGTTACTCTAGTATTTTATCTCTGTCAAACGAGTATAAAGTTAGATACAGGTAAATATGTTTGTAGGTGGATGTGTTATATGACAGTACACTCGTAGCTAGACGAGTATTGATCATGCCCTGGGCGATCTGCCGCTGTACCCCGCCATTTTGCGTAGTTTATTAAAACTTACATACTCATATTATGTAAAGGAATATTTTGTTTGACACTGTTCTATAGTACATTAAATCTAAATTACGTTTGTAACAGAACATAAAAGTAAAAAAAAATGTATGTGTGTAACTTTAAAAAAATAGATTTTTAAAGTAACGCAAATAAGAAAAAATGTTACAGATAAAGCAAAATGTATGGTACAATTTTAACGTCAACTTTTTTGGTTTATTGAGTTTTTTATATTAAAAGAAACTAAAGACAAACATTTGGTCTATTTCGAAACTGTGATTTGGGCATGAGTATATTTTCACATTTTTCATTTTGACCTTTTGATATAAATACAAAACAAAAGACGCACAAAACATAAAACTAATACAAACGTATTTTTATTATTTTTTTTTTTTATTTTGAAAGTAAGAAACGGGCATGCAGGCCACCTGATGTTAAGTGGTCACTGCAGCTATGGACAATCACATCCAATCTCAAATAGAACAGAAGTTCTATTCAAAGATGGACGCGGATGCGTTCCTACTTTTGAGGACTAAGATGGTCGCCTCCAATAATGTGTAGCCGGCAGCCACACCTCCCCAACCGAAACACAATACATGAAGAACATGTTGCTTTGCGGCAGGTTATAAGGGTGGTGATGGTGCCGCCCCGGGCGAGCTCTGACGGCTCTACCACTTTTTGTATCTTTAGTAAAATAAGTTTTCAACAATAAAGCAATAATGACAATACACTCGCTACTCATAGATAAAACAAAATTTGAGATGTTTTAACATGGATTTTTTTTTAAATAAGTTTTTATATTCAAATTATTAACTATAGGCAACTATGCATATAATAAGATAAATATTATATATGTAATATTTGACCTAATTTGAACCTGTGGTATGTGCATGAGCGTATTTTAAAAGATTTTTGATTTTGCCTTTTCTAATAAGCAATCGCGAAGAGAAATCGCAAAACACAAAAGACAAACACAAGTCAAATAAAAAACCTAATTTTGCAAAGTCGGTTATGACAAAATGCAGCCTTGCCTCAGTTCTATTTAGGGCAGTTCAGCTTCCAGCGTACTTTATTATATTAACAAAATATTCTGTACTTGTGCATTGTGTCTGTTTATCGCGTATCGATTTTGCTCCGAGCGAACGGTGACATCGGCTTACAAGTTGCTCCAATATTAAGCTCCTGAAAGTTGCAAGTGATGCATTGAATTTTTTACTTCATACTTTTGTTACCAAAAAATTAAAGATAGTGGATGTCTTTACGCAATTTTGAAAAAAATCTTAACTTTAATTAAGAATTTCATAGAGAAGTGTATCTCATTATAGAGATATATTAAGACGGAAACCTAAGTAAATCCTTCTATTGAGCACGGGTCTCTCTGAGCATCTGAAAAATCCCTATAAGCCTCAATAATTCCCATCAAACCGGTCAAAAATACTTAGTGACTCTTAAACTAAGCATTACTTGTGTTTCGGTTGAAGAGGTGCGGTTGCCGACTACGCTTTGAAGCGAGGCGACCGTCTTGGTCCTCGGGAGTAGCAAAGTATCTGCGTTCGAGCTTTGATAGGATTTCGGTCGTGTTTGTGGTTGTACGTGGATGTCTATGGACTGCGACTGCTTAACATCAGGTGGTTTGCATGCTCGTTTACTACTCTTCTCACATAAAAAATTCATTAACTACGAAAAACCTATACGATTTACGAATTATACGATATTTACTTTACATAAAAAATTGATTGGTAACGTTGTTCAGACAACTTTATCTAAGACACGAGATCAAGTTTGCGGTTCAGCTTACAACGGGGAGTAAAGCGAAAGCGAGTAGCGGGGCGGTCTCGTGTCTTTGAACATTTCTTTAAAATGAAACTTTAGACCCTTTAAAAAGATTGAAAAAATGGCATGCGTCCAAGGCTTACTAAAAGTGAGCAGTGGCCATGACATTGAAGTAGCATAGAGGTAGAATTATCCCACGCTTCTAGACGCATATCAAGATGTATTAATACGCGATAGAAGTAGTGACGTTAAACTAAATAAAGAACTTTGTATAGACGAGCCTTGGGCGCCTGCGAAGAAAAGCGAGATTACAGGTATCAAAGTTCACGTTTTACCTAAAGAAGTTCTTAG
Organism: Phocides pigmalion okeechobee; assembly: GCA_018251015.1. Classification (NCBI taxonomy): domain Eukaryota; kingdom Metazoa; phylum Arthropoda; class Insecta; order Lepidoptera; family Hesperiidae; genus Phocides; species Phocides pigmalion. Next base: position 15,098 of record DWON01002896.1, read on the forward strand.
GAGACAAACACCTCCCGAAGTTGAAATATCGTTAGCAAACAAACAGCAATTAAAAAGCGTTAATCGTGAGCACCCGTTATAAAACATAATGCATTACGCAATACTATTCAGCTATTTTATGGAAATTTAATACACAATTGCATTCATACCATCCAAAAATTTTAATTTTAGAAGGTGGTAGAACCGTTAGAGCTCGCACGGGGCGGTACCACCGCCACCCTCATAACCCGCCGTAAAGCAACATGTTCTTCTTGTATTATGTTTCGGTTGGGGAGGTGTGGTTGCCGGATACATATTATTGGAGGCGACCATCTCTTAGTCCTCAAAAGTAGGAACGCATCCGCGTCCGTCCTTAAATAGAACTTCTGTTATATTTGAGATTAGACGTGGCTGTCCATGGGCTGCAGTGACCACTTAACATCAGGTGGCCTGCATGCCCGTATCTTACTCTTTCACAATAAAAAAAAAACCTCGGTGCTTACGTCGCTGTCCGGTATCCGCGCCCGCAGCCGCTTTTATTGCCACCTGTCAGTTACACCACAAGTTTCAGCCAACAGCGACTCGTTTTAAGTCAGAATCGAGTGCTTGTTAAATATTAAAATATTCATGAAGGCGCCTCGAAGACGTCAGGTCAGCTAAAAACGGCCACTGGTAATATATGGGGGTTGTTAACGAGAGAATTAACAATGTATGAGATCTGATTAGACCGCAAAAATTATGCTTTCTTTTACAAAAATATACGCAAATAATTTTAATATGTATGAACGATGAATAAAATGAATATCTTACTATTTTTCCGCAAGTATTGTTAAGTTTTTTTTTTGTTTATCGCAGTGTGAAAATCAATCAGTTTTTAATTTAAAATTAAAACCGAAAAGGACTAAACATTATGTTGTTATATTAAACTAATTTTGAAAAACTCATTTTACATTAGGTTAATTCAAATAGTTTAGTCCTATATTTTAAATACATGCTCTTTTTACCCATTTTTCTTTTAAATTTTCATAGGAAAATAAAACTAGTAAAATAGTATTGAAACAAAGACTTACTTATTTTGGTACTAACTACAAGTACAGATTATAGATTTAACATGAGCTTGCATACCATTAATTATAGGATTGTCATGTAAACATCAAAACACATGTTCAAATTACGGCACTGAAGTAACACGCGAATGTACAATTAAAATTGAAATGTGAGTTTACGCGACCGGCGCCAGCAACGTAATTATTACGGAATAAACTTTTTAAAAACACATTTTCACGGTACAGATGACTGTACATTTCCTTCTGCAGGTCCATTTAGTAATGCACATCAAAGTAAATATGTTGTAGATTTTTTTCAGGAAAACTTGGGAAGAAAACCTTCCGCACAGTACAGACGGAAGGTTACGTCGGGTTCTAGCTCAGTTAAAACCTGACGATGTACCATGCTCTACGGCGGGGCGAAGTCGCTTTCGCACATTTCCGTGACTCCGCCAGTGGCGTCCGACGTTACCAAACGTTAGAGACTTGCTATTTTAACCATTTTTAAAACAATGCATTTAACCGACATTTCAGTTTGTTTTCTTACTTTCTTGCAGTGACTATTAAAGTCGATCATACGTGATGGCAAACATCATGACGTTTTATGTCGCACTGTCTCTTCTGCTATAAGGCAAACATAGGTGTAGCAATTGCCACAGGCGAATATAAAAGATGTTTGAACGTTTATTTAATCTGCATTCTATGGCCGACCGCTTTTAGTCATTTTATTTTTCATATTGCCAGCAATTCGTCATAAACGAACATATTTTATTTTTATAACCTATAAAGATAATGTACATTGGCTCGATTTGTGCATCGAATGAGTCACTCACAGTTTACAATTCCAGACAAATGACATCTGCGTTTGAAGTGAGTCATTGGACGGTGCATGAACGATTGGGAATGAGAAATACGAAAACTCCCAGTCAAACACAAATATAAATAATCATACATGATCGTTTTCCTTTCCATTCTAAGAATACTCGTTATATAGTAAAATGAAAAATCTGTAACCAACTCCTAACAGAGCAGAAGTGTCTCCTGAAGTCGATCACAGATGTTTTGACCTCCTGAGGAAAAAGTCGCCTCTTTCATTTGTGAGCCGCATATATCGAAACCACATTTTATTCTAACCTCATTATGTGAAGCAGTGTGTTGCATTTGGCACAAAAAAATCTTTCTTGTATCTGACGCAATAGAACTTATTAAGAAAAGGTCTTGTAATTATCTTAATATAGGAAAATGTTCATAACTTCTTTTTCTAAAAAGCTTTTGATTTAATTTTAATATATTTCTTGAAGTTATATTATTTTAGAACATTTTAGAAAACAGATTAGAGCGTATTTTAGCGAGGGGGGAAAAGTTACGCGCGCCGATGTCTAATAATTTATTATAACAATATTATATAGACCACCATCTATGTTAAAAACAATTTTGGCTCTATAAATATGTATTAATTTCAATCTCTACATAGTATAAAACAAAGTCTCTACGCATAGACCTTTTAAAATACGCAACAGATTTTGATTTTCACCAATAGACCTTTTTTACGTGAGAAGAGTGACACACGAGCATGCAAACCACCTGATGTTAAGTAGCCGCAGCCTATAGACATCCACGTACAACCACAAACATGACTGAAATCTTATCCGAGCTCTACTAGGATGGTCGCCTCGCTTCAGAGTGTAGCCGGCATCCACACCTCATTAATGATTTAATAATAGGGGTTTTAGTGACCGATAATTTTATTTCGTTAATCGTCAGTTTATTAATGAAGCAAGATATTTCTGAACTTACATTGAGACTTGTGTTCTAAATTAAGTCGGTTAGCGATGCACTGCATGCTCGGTAGCTATTTTAATATTATAAAAAATAATAAAATGTTGCAGACCACCAGTTGTTAGTCTTATCTGATTATGGTACCTAAATGTGGGGCTCAGCAATGACCTCGATTTAAACACACACGAACTTAATACTTTCACCCCAGCGAATGAACGAACGAATTCAATTCAACCATAACAAGATAAATGAAATTAAAAGAAAAGTCAATAGCGAAAACGGTTAACTGCTAAACGTTATTTTTATTTTGTAAGAAAATGCCTATAACATATTGTATTATTGTTTATTTACTATATAATTATTTATATACATGTACATAAAAGCATAAGGTGAAACATAGTACGAAATGTCGCAAATTTCACTTTTAGGTTTAGGTTTAGATATCTTTATTATTTCTCTTCAAGAATTACAAAATTCACTTACAGAGAAAATAAAAATTATAGATAATAAACGATAATATATGGCGTACAAAAAACAAAATAGTCTTAATCTTAGTGAACACTCAAATAGCTTAAATAAATCCGTTACAATTATAATATATTATGGGTGGGTGGATTTCGAAAAATGTGTAGATTTTACGCGACCAACGCCTCGGACAACGCTATTACATACAAAAATGTACAAAAATTTTAACACTCATAATTATAATGAAACCAATGACAATTCAGACCCATTGTTCGGGTAACAGGACTCGTCAAAAACTTACATATGTACACATACATGTACATATACTCGTACACACACAAACAAAGACACACCCACGATACATTATAAAAAGTAGCATTATTTACAGATATACAAACACGTCCCTCAAAAACATAATTCAAATTTAAATTCAAATTCAAACATTTTATTTCATTGTACGGTATTTACATACACTTAATGAACGTCAAGGGTAAAGTGTAAAATCAATACATACAAGCGTGAAGCTTAAAATCGCTTCCACATTTAATTTCCTATTTTTTACGTCATTGTACCGAGACAATCATTGTCATGTTTATCAAAATATCACCATTTTACAAATTGGCTGCTATATCGAAGTCAAAAACAGACACAATAAACCTCTTCGTAATTAATAATTTAAGCGTTGAATTCGAACTGCTTCTGGATTTCTCGTTTAAACCGCACATCATTTAAAACTAAGTACTTGAGCTTTGAAAGCTTCTGGCCCGTTGCGATAACCTCAATTCGTAATATACATACATATGTACATATACAAATTTACATTTTTTTTTAATTGCAAAAGAGTAAGATACGGGCATGCAGTCCAGTGATGTTAAATGGTCACTGCAGGCCATGAAGAACCACGGCTAATCTCAAATAGAACAGAAGTTCTATTTAAGGATGGACGCGGATGCGTTCCTACTCTTGAGGACTAAGATGGTAGCC